>JALIRH010000001.1:14669466-14686966 GCA_023055505.1 Callipepla californica brunnescens
TCAGGAACAAATCTGATGTATCAGATATTTGCTCTGTTGTGTGTGAGCATATGCATTCACAGCTAACACATCAATTGTTCTGCAGTGACTTGCAGCAGAAAACAAGGAAAAGTGTCACCAGTTCACCAGCTTGGAAAGGAGGGGTGCATTGCTGTAGTTTGCATTACTGAAAACCTCTGGCACAAGCACCAGTATTAAGATCAACTGTTGAATAAAATGCCATATGTGCGTTGTCTCACCCAAAGCATCTGAACACACTTCCTCACATTCAGCCCAACAACCACGGAATTGGAATAAACAAAATCAGTGAGCCTTGTGATGTGACCTGAAGGTGAATGACCTTGGGCCTGTGAGATCAGCAGGGGAGAGAATTAAGGGTCCAAGAAACCATCACTAAGAATGTATTTCTTCCTATTCCCCATAGTTTGAAACTAGAAGCTGTTAACAGAAAGTGCCTCAGCAGAATCAGCTTAACAGGTCTCTAGCACCCTGTGAAGTATGTGAACATGCTTGACTGTGCAGCAGGTCTGGTGAAGGCACAAACCTCTTAGTGGGGATCTGATCAACTTGCAAGGCAGAAATGCGTGCGGCGTCTGCCCAAGCAGCTTGTAGTCTAGTTTCAGCTGAAAAACACTGGGGGCTCTACAAGCTTTACTTTCTCTGCCATGTCACTTCAGACTTCAGTATCTGGAGATATGCAAAAGGTTTGGACAAGCAAACACAGTTCCAAAGCTGTACTCATGGCAAATCATGCTAAAGAATTCCAGTTACAGTTGCATTGTGAAGGATTCTCTTAAAAGATAAGCAGAAACAAATGAAAATGCGAAAGAAAAACCTCTTTAAAATACTTCACCTGTGGTTTAATTCAGCCATTTTGTGAATATAGATCAGCCTCAGAGGCAAAACAAGTGTTGTCTAGAAACTCTGTGGATGAGCCAGCAAGGCTTTGTGTTCAAGGTAATATTCCCATGCTGGAGGGACTGGTTAGGACCATCTACATATGCTGGAAGTCAGGGCATATTATATCAAATACAGTGTAGAGAAAATCCAGCTATGTGGCTTTCAGGCTGGAGCTGGCTCCCATCCAGAAAGCTGAAAGAATGGGAAGAGAAGCTTAGGTCTGTACTCATCCATCTGTGTAGACATTTGCTTAAACAGTCATTTGCAAGTCAGGAGTAAGAGCCTACTGGCTTTTGAGGTTCTACTCATTTTTCCAAATGGGCTTAAATATCCAAAAATATTGATCAGCCATGACAGAGATAAAACGCTGCTTCCCTTGCTTTCCTCTGACATCTCATGTTTTAGCCATGACAAAATGGATATATTTTAAGTTTTGTAAGGGAGCTCCAACTATGGCAGAGAAGATTCTTGAAGGAGAAGAAAAAAAAAAAAAAGATAACATATTATAAAAAATACTGAGCTTCTAAGGTTAAGAAAGGAAGTCCAAATAGGGAGAGGAGATACTATTTAGTAAGAAAAATATTAAGCAAAGTTTTCCTACCAAAATGTGAACCAGAATCTGCATACATCTTCAAATATTCAGTTATGAAAATGTAAGATTTTCTACTGAAAGCTTCCAGTGAACACAGCTAGTTTCCTCCTCTAGGCTATGATTGTATACTTTCACTCATTTTACTGCTCACAATAGGTCTTTCTAATCTTTCCTAAACCAAAATTCATCTTTGGAATTGCCCACAGCACATTCTTCTCAGAGGACAGTTTTCCCCACAACACTTCTTTTCTGTTTGATAGAATGAGTCTCTGTCTAGAGGACATTCCATAGGATCTTAAAATGTCTTTGTGAGTTCAGATTTTCCTGATGGTTGGTCACTATACATTTTCTTTCCATAAAAAATAAGGCAAATTGTTTTTTTTTTTTATATTTGCCTTTCACTTTTGCATTTTTCACTGACAAGTGTTTGGAGTAGATTTTATTTTACTTTTCTTGTTTTAATATTTATTTATTTATTTATTTATTTATGGTTTTCTGCCTTAATCAGAAAACCCCAAAGCTTTATCCTAAATTCTCATTAACATTGCTGGCTTTTGGAGCTGACAAACATTAAAATAGTACAAATGAATTAGTTTTTCAGAGCTCCATCAATGTGATTACTTTTGAATCATATGAAAAGGAAGCAAAATTATTTAATTATTGTGGATTAATTTTTGGTCTTCACTAGTCAAAGTAACATCAGATGCCTTTAAAATCTATGTTACTCTGGTCAAAACCAGTTGTACTTACACTCCATTTTGACAGCTGTCCTTAGGCTGTTGTTAAAACCAGGCCCATGATCCTGAAAGTACAGCTGTTGATGTAACAAAAAGAAATCTGAAATGTGATTTCTCCTTTGCCTGAGGATGGTTGGTGACTCAATAGCCATGAAAATGGCTTCAGGGTGGCTGCGAATCAGCCAGGCTGGCAGAAAGTGGGGGCAATATACCAGTCCTGCATTCCTTCTCCAACTTCTTACTACACAACATCTGTAAAACAAAAACTATGCTCAGAATGCAGTGGAACTGCAGCAGAGTCCAAATAGACTTCATTGAATAAAGAAGAAAAGATCAGGTAGAATTCTTGCTCTCTTAGCAGTGACTGCAGTTTAGCAGCTGTTAATTGCAGTAAGCTCTAATTTTCACACTTGAGACCTTTATATACTCACTGGTGTAAGTAAAGAAGTAACATCTCCAAAACAAGTCACTTTGTCACTCACAGTGAAATACTGTCCTCTATGCAGTTATAAATTGTGAAATGCACATTTATAATTTCCTTAATAATCATTTTGTCAATAAATATCTTACACTGACCCAAGAGTATTAGTTAAAATTATGGTGGTGTGTAATACTTTTCCTTTCAGTTAAAATCTACAAAGAAAAAAGAAGAGTTAATAATATGTTTTTCCTTGTATTTCAAAAATATCTGTGTTTCTTTATTACAAACAGTTTGGGTTAATATTTTTTATTCCCATGGAAAGCTGTTTTTCACTTGTGTTGTTTTTTGCATAACACATCTTAGAAGATCCAAATCATAAGATGCCCCTTTAAAATTAGGAATATTTAACATATATGCCAGAAGATAGATGCCACCAATGGTATTTTAACTGATGTTGATGTACCACTAAAATTGGTACATGGAGCTCCTTGACTGAGTCCAGTGAATAAAATGATGAAGGTACTGAACCATCTCACATGTGAGGAAAAGCAGAGGGAGCTGGGCCAATTCATCCTGGAGAAAGGAGGCTCAGGGAGATCTGCAACGTGTATTATCTGAAGGGGGATTTTCAGAAGGATAGGGTCAGATTCCTCTCAGTGATGCCCAGTGACAGGAAAAAACAGGCACAAACAGAAACACAGGAAGTTCCATCTGAATATCAGGAAACACTTCTAGGCAGGTGACAAAGCACTTGCACAGGCTGCCAGACAGGGTGTGGATTCTCCTTCTTGGACATAGTCGTAAGTTGTCTGGACACTGTCCTGGGTAATGTTTTCTAGGGAATCATGCTTGAACAGGAGGGGTCTATGATCCTGTGTTTATATTTGAGATGAGGGGGAAGAGGAGACTCTCAAGGCTTTTACAAAGAAGTATATGCAAAAAAAACTTCAAGTGGCTCAGGTACATAGATCCAGAGTAAGTCCTGCATGTCACAAGAGTGAATGTGAGAACAGTGATGCTAATAAGTAAGGAGAGATAGGGATGAGGTTTGAAAGGGAACATTAATAGTTCATTAAATCACTTATTTACCATATATAAATCCCATTGAGAAACTAGCCTTTTTTCTTAGATGGCTGCAGCTATACTGGGACCAGTTCAATAAAGAGCTAATGCACAGGCTAGTGCCTACAGAATGTGAGTGCCTACAATCTATGGGGCAGTGCATTTCCTTATTAAAAATGAATCCTTTTGCAAGGTTCATGACTCACAGCAGTGCACAGTGTCCCTCTTAGTCTACTAAATACAGATACATAGTATATAGAGTACATATTTAGATTTGTACTACATAGATTATATTATTGTATCTGCTACCAGATAGAGCAGAATTACCAACTGGCTGTTTGCCTCCTACAGTTTCTTTGTATGATTTTCTCCATCATAACTGAATAAATTAATCTGTAGCTTCTGTTGATCCTAGCATGCTGTGCTACTCTCTGCAGTCATTTGGCCTCTGTTTATTACACAATACTGAGATACACCCTCTCTAATTTCACTTAGTAGCTGGTGTTTCCCTCTCATACAGTAGTTTCTTCCTGGGCTCGTGTGTTTCAGTCTTCTCTCTCAGAGCCAATTGAGATAGTCAAAAAAGATGAGGTAAGATGCTTTTTACTTAGCTGATTCATTGCACATTATTATAAGGTAGGAATGTCCAGCTCAAACTAGTACTTCTCCAGAAAAAAAAAAAAAAAATCAAGATAAAATCTTAGATGTGAATTGTCAAATTCACTCTGTCTGGATGGATGTCTGAGTTATAATAGGAAATAGAAAATGTGTATTCAGAACAATGAAGAAAACCATATTAGGCAAAAATGAATAAGGTGCCAAGGGTCTTACAAGAGGGCAAATCATAACCACTGCTCAAAGTGCAATAGATGGGGATATTGAGTAATAGGAAGATAAAGATCTAAATACAGATATTTAACCTCTGAAGGCCTTCAAGGGGCTTGTTCTGTAGAAGCTAGATTATAGCTATATAAAGCTTAGACAGAAATGAACTCTGGCACTTTCAGAGGGTTTTTCTTTTCTTTTTCTTTTTTTTTAAGGTTAAGTCGTTTTTATGAATACCAGTGAGAAATGAAGTCAGTTCATGCAGTGAGAAGAGAACAGAATGGAATGAATGAAATGGTCATCTTTCCAAGAAGAATATTAGCAAAAAAAAAGCTATTTTCAGCTTAATTTCTTAAAAGCTGAGTTTATAGTCTTTAAGATGTGTCCAAGAAAATTTGTATGGGGAGCAGCTTTTGCCCTCTCATTTCACTCAAGACTGAGAGTATATCCCAGCTATTAAGGCAGTGGTGTAGATCAGATTTTTTTTTCTCTATGCGTGGTTAATTATCCTTTGTAATCACAAAATCTCTTAGTGGCTCTTTGATGATTACGTGGCAGAAACAGTGGGCCTGTTGATAGATTTGTGTACTGCTCTGCATCCAGACCACCTTCTACCTGGGTGTTTCACAGACTGAATTCAAGTGAGTGCATGTCCTCATCAGTGGTCTTCTGCACAGCAGACAGAACTTCAGACATCTGGTGATGCAATTGAACTGCAGAGGGGATGAAAAAGCTGCTGTTGAAAACAATGAAACAGTGGCAAAAAGCAGTAAAGGCAAAAAGAATATGAATATCTCAGGAACTGCCAAAACAGAGAAATTCCTTTGGATGGTAACAGCTCCATCTCTACAGACATGAAAAACATAGAATGCACGTTCTATTCTCCAATTTGATTGTACTCCTTATGTGTGGTATTTCTCAGTTGTAGAGTCTTTTTCTATACCAGGGTCTCATTCACTGTTTATAATAAAATTACTTTGCAGTAAAATAGCAGAAGTTCATCTAATTTGCTGTTCAAAACTCTCAGGTTTTCAATATGAAGAATTCTAAAAATAGATTTGAAGGTTATATAAATGTTTAAAAAGGTAACACATAGGTATTCTCTAAAAAATATTCCGGCACCTGTGGTTATTACAGAACATGGAAAGAAATCCG
This sequence comes from Callipepla californica brunnescens, assembly GCA_023055505.1. Lineage (NCBI taxonomy): Eukaryota > Metazoa > Chordata > Aves > Galliformes > Odontophoridae > Callipepla > Callipepla californica. The sequence goes on from JALIRH010000001.1 coordinate 14,675,159, forward strand.
GGTTTTGAATTCACAAGTTCACTTGCTTGAAGGTGCATATCGCAAGCTCTCTGTGACAATATTAGTATGTCAGTAGAAGTAAAGAGCACAGGCATCATTTTCTTTATGGATAGCATAGTGGGGTTGGAAATTAAGTGATTCCCTATCATTTTGCCTTGCAAATTCCCTTGTGCTTGTAGAGATTCTTCTGCTTTCTGTTAATTTATGCAAAGTGCTGTTAAACAAATCACTACATATGAAGATAAGATAACATAATGCACTAATATATTTTTGTTATGATTTGGAAAATTGCAGAAAGTAATGGTATAGCTAATCTGTTATAATTTTTTAATTAAATATCATTTGTAATTACAAATTGATATTCCCAATCCAATCTCACTCATACTTACATTCCCTTGTGTTTGCTACCAAAATACCACACAGAATAATCTGCTTGGCACTACCCATATTCTCTCTGCTGTGTGTTACATAATAATATTTTGATGCTGGTTAATATAAACCTCAGGAACATGCAATAGCGTGCAAATATGAAGCATGAAAAATTATCACCTTAAATTAGCAAGTGAAAAAGATATAACAGAAGCCTTCTCAACCCTCTTGGAGACAAACACTGAGAAGTGCTGTGCATCATATTTTCTATAAATGGAACTTAGAATATTCATCTAAGGTTCCAAATATGATTCCAGGTGAACCTCTCAGAGCACAGCAGGGCTTCTGAAGAAGAAAGAAGGCCAGCTCTCAGGCTTACTGAAGTTTTAATAAGTGTGACACTCTCGCTGTCTGGTCTCTTTGCTCTTGGCTGGGATGGCTGGAGTGAAACTGATATGTTAGCAAATATGGAGATACAAAGAGTGTGAGTTCTCTTGGAGATACAAAGTTAACAGTTGGTTTGTGTGCAGTAGAACTGTATTGCCTTCCTCTTTTTTCTACTTAGGAATTGTGTTGACTCCAACTGACACTGTAAGGCCCTTCCTACTCAATTATTGTCTTTGTATGGAACAGCCACACATTTAAACATGCACACATCAGTTCTTCCCAAACAGCTCTTTTTCTGGGCTTGATGAATGATCAAAAGGATCATTAACTCAAAGGTCTTAATCAGAAACCTCCAAAAGATTTCTGAAGACAGACAAGTTCCTTCAGAGAGTGCTAAGGAATGTGAGCACATTCTCATGAGATGCCACTTTCTGTAGAGGAGCATGTGCTGGAAAAGACCTCCAGGTTGAGGTGGGGGGAGGGACATTAATAAAGTGAAATGAAGATGAGGGAGTTATGCCCATGTACATATGTAACCTGCATCACTATTATGCCAGTTAAGATGGATAGTCCCTGACTATTTACCACTAGCATCTGTAGAAGTTACATATCCTACCTAGTAAAGTAGTTCTATCCAACTAAGAAACTACTAGGTTTGGAAACAAAGTGTTCTCTGGCTGATGCTGCAGGTGAGCTCTTCCCAGGAACTACTAACCTGAACTTCAAACATTGAACTATTTTTACATGTTGATTGTGGAAACAGTATAATATTTCCCAGCAGTTGATATATAATTTATGGTTTGCATCCCAGAAGAGAAACAGACCCTCCCTCCCCATTGGCTTCTCCCTGCTCTTTCTTACGGAATGTCCTCCATATCCTGCCATGAACCTATATCCTCCAAATCCTGACAACAGTCTTCACCTTCCCTGTTTTTACTTCTGTGTATCTTCTAAGCATAGCAATCTTTAGCTCCCAGTACATGTCGTAGGTTGATTAATTAAAACAGAAGAGTGAGTTTCAGGTAGAGGGGAGGAAGAGAGTGGTCAGAAGACTGGAGGACTGGGTGTTTGGTTTCTAGTGGGAAAAAGAAGGCAACCACCCAGATCATTCCATGTGACTCAGACTTTCTGATCTGACTAGTACTGACAATGATACTTGAGAGAAGAAGGGCTTGTACACTGCAGAGGGAAGAAAAAATACTGAGCTAATTTGTGTAGTGTTTATCAGACAAAAAAAAAAAGAGGTAAAAGCCAACAATATGTTGGAAAAGTATAGATATGATTATTCGATAGAAATTTGAGGAAATTATCCTAGCACAGTCCAAGAGACTAATGAGTCCATATTAAGAAAACTGCACAGTGCAGGTCACCCTATTATAAAACAGGATATTACAGAAATGGAGAAGGTGCAGCTAAGGGCAAGCAGAGTGCCATAGCAATACAATGATCTTAGTTAGACAGAAGGGTTAGAGAAACAAGATCCACAGACTAGGAAAAAGAACTAAGAGAGAGTGAAGTCTGCTAGAGTATTTTTATGCAATAGGTGTAACAGCTTTAAAGGCAATATCTACTAGAAGATATTTGAACTTTTACCAGTTCAAATGCAGAGTAAAAAACTAAGCAATGGCACCATCATTTAGGTTAATTCTTTTGCTCAGTGTATGGTAAATAACATACAGAGTATAAATAATGATAAAATGAACTGAAGTGGTTTGAAATAGAACCAATTAGATAGATATGGGTTTTCGTACTTCCAAAAGAATAAATGAGCAGTATCTTTTAGAAATCTTCTTTTAAAACCTATGCAATCATATAACAAGCCAATTTAAGAGTGAAATTTGGCTTTATAATGGGCAAAAGATTAGATAGAAAATGTTGCATAGGTATAGGGAAGAGTTAAGCAGGCAGGTTTTTGTGGTGATGTTTGTGTAAATCAGATGTATAAGAAAAAAATAACGTGATCCCTTTATTTTGAAAACTGTAGCAGATGATGGAAGTCATTAGATGTATTTATACATTTTTGTACGTGTAAGTATTTTTGTATACATATTCATATATATACATATACTGTAGATCTAGGTTTGAAAATAAATAAATAAATAGACAGATAGATAAATAAATAAAAGGCTGCTCCATTGCTCCTTTGTCAGGCTTGAAAGGACATTTTACTCAGTAGATGTACTCTTGGTTTCAGGCATTGAGGCATCTGAGATTTGAATAAGTTCTTGAGAATGTTGATTAGTCCAAATTAATTTTACACTATTTAGTACTCCAGTTGATACTCATAGCAGGCTTTTAATCTGTATTTTTTAAGCATGTCTTTGGTGCAATGACAGTCTCCACTCAAGAAAGGGTATCCATCAAGGATATAGATATGTGATTCTAGAAATACAGTCCCAGCCCAAAGGACATGGGTTATTCAGTAAATTGTTTCAACATTCTCTTTTCACCAGGCGAGCTACATTCTTTGTCCTTGTTGGATCCCTGATAATTAGTCTCATCTATTTGTAATATGCTCAAACTACAGGGATTCAGCATGACTCAGATGACTCAAGAGAGTATATTTAATTTGTCTATAAATTTGTAAAATTTTACATAGATCATTACATACAAAATGATTACTTTATAAAATAAGTTTTAAAAGAATGAATGAAATATGTAGTCTTGCTCTGAAAGTATTTCCTCCCATTTACTTCCATGGAAACTACAACAGATACAAAGAGCACAGTAACACTATTTGATGGAGAAAATCCTCAGCTACAAAAGACTATTATTCAACAAAGTCACCATTAGCTATGCATTTTCATCACTGAGTAAGAGTCTGCATGCTATGCTTGAAAAAATCTGCACCAGTGGAGATAACCCACTGTCACTGTCACGATTGCTGAAACATAACATTTACTGCCTCACTGTGCTCACATCCACTGGTTTACACAAACATTCAGTAAGCATTGATGGATGTCAGTGGGTGCCATTTTTTCCTCATGGAGGATTTCATTGACACAACTTTTTTTCATAACCACTTCCATGTCAGGCACCCTTTTGTCAGACTGCCTCTCTGCTTCCATTTGTTACACAGCAACAACATGTAATGGAATATCGGTGGGAAGGTTTGGCCTCCATTGCCATACCACTAACATTCACCTCTAATAGTGGGCCAATATCATTAACTAGGAGGCATTACTTTCAGAGCAGCCCTTCTTGTTTTGCATTTAGAGAAAAATATTAGCTAGATTAACTAATACATTTGGAAGTTTCTGTAATTACTAGCATGGAAAAAACATATTAAAATGAATTAGTATTTCATTTTGTGCTTGGAAATTAGGCACCTGAAGTGTGTGGAAGTCATACTGAATATGAGAGAACTCATATGTTTGGGGAGAAAAAGTGATCACTTAAGAATCCATGGTGTGCATCTGAAAATTCCATTAAAGACTGTCAAGCTGCATTGGTCAGACAAAAAGAATATGAAATGGGAACAATTAATACCGATGCTGTTGAATGCATGGCAATAGCTTCTGGTTCCTGATTTACAGGAGAGTACAACTGAGTGGAAATGCCTTTGATACATTAACATTTTGTGCATATAAGTCATATTGTGTATAAAGAGATCAAGAAAATACAGAGTAGCGTCTGTAGTTCTCCAGTCTGAGTCAACAGTTTGGGTTGATACTGTTGGCTCTGCAGCTGATCTTTTTGAAGATCTTGACCAGATCGCTTATTTGTAAATGTTTCATGTATTAATTTTTACTAGTCTAACTCAGCTGTAAGCCTCCACAGTCTTCAGGAGAATGGCTATTTTACCCTATGCTTGTACAGACTGCAGCAGAAATGAAACTGTGATCCAGGGAGAATTTAAATACCACAAAATCATGAAAGCAGAAAAAGGACCATGGAACAGAAAGGGAGAAAATCAATGAGATTTGAGGATCAAAAAATTTTTAACTGGAAGAGTTTTAAATATACAGCATCTACACTGAAATAGCTCCTAGTCTGATCTATAATTTGACCTATATATTCAGTTTGCTTTTGCTTTTGCTTTCTTGAAACAATTTTCTTGTGCCAGTTATCCATTTTTCTAGATTAGGAGGAGGGAGATTTAATATATTTATTTCCAAACACCGAATTGGAGATAGATAGAATTGAAAACTGACATTCCTAATTCTTAATTTAGTAAATAATATTATACCTAAGTAGAAGTAGACTGATCTTCAGATACGTAGAATATTCTGTTAGAAATACAGTTCAGAGAATTCTGTTCTCAGATATCAGAAGAAATAAAGGCTGTGTCAGACCCTTCCAGGCTGACCAGACCCTTCTCCACCATTCTTTATTCTCTAGCTGTGGAAATTATCACTCTGGAGGTGATAGTCAGCCAAAAATTATGAAGCCACATGTCGTCATGTGTAGATTAAGTGCATTGCGCAATCATATTTGTTATTGTAGCATGGATTAGGAAAGCCCTAGCTAAATGGCAATGCAATTGTGACAGTAAATAGACCACTGTAGATCAGTGCTTGGTATATTTAAACAATATTTTCAGTTGATTTGACATTGGGGAGTTCTCCTAGCATCCATCCCACTGAGTAAGCACAAGGAGAGTAAGACAAAAGGAATGAAAAGTGCAAGCAGCATTATCCAACTGACAAACTCTCCCTTCCTCATATTTACAGCTTCTTCTCTTGTCTCCTCACTATAATGGGACAAAATACCATTTTATTCCTAACTTATTAATAGAGAAGAATAAGAGATCTATGTTCTCTGTTTTAAAAGCATTATAGTATTTATCAGTCATGACCAACTTTTCAACTCTCTACTGAGAAGTAGTTTCATAGTCTGAATTTATCTCTGTTATTCAACACTAAAAGTAGCATAGGAGAGCCAAGAAGCAGTTAGGATACATGAAAGTAATTTTTGCATTAGCTGGTCTGAGATAATGATCAGTCAGTCTACTATCTATTAAAGAAAAATGAAATTGATGACTATGTGATCATTCTCTTTCTGCTTGGTTAGCTAATGTACTACTTTCAGTGCATAAATTCTACATGGTTCCTTTTAAAATGCCCTCAAAGATGTGTAACACTCCTGTTTTTTCCCCATGATTTGGACAATTTTGTTGATTCTAAACAAGTTTCATCCAGACAAGCTACAACAAGATGAGTTAATAAATGTAAAGATACAGTGTAGTTCAGTTGCCTAGTAAGTTTTTGAGTACTCATTAGTGAACAGAGCTGTACCTCCACTGGTACCTATTTCTGCCATTGGCATGAACCTATGTTCTGCATACACATATTAAAGCCACAAGACTCTTGGGTACATGTGAGAGCCCATCCACACTTTCAAAAAACAGTGCTTTTTTCTGTAGATTGCTTCAACTCATTCCATCAACAGCAGTAAAAATTCCAAACAGAAAAATCCTCCCCTCTGTTGTAGTAGGTGTGTCCAGGGACATGAGGTGTAAAACGCAACCAAATACACTGTATTATTTCAAAATTTCCTAAAACTCAACCAAACACACTGTATTATTTTCATATGTAATGCTCTCATCTTATAGAAGAGGACATATGTCTTGCATTATCAAAGAATAGAGTAGCATGACTAGGAACACCAATACAAGTGCACAGATCTCAGTGTGTGGCCATCTGCTCAGCTATGCAAGTCTTAAGTATTTTAAGCATTAGCAGGGAACTAATTGTGCCCCAGAATTTGACTGGTCAAGTGTTGGTGTCAGCGATTACTATGGACTCAAAAATGTTTGTAACGTGTCCCTCTAAAATTCTTGCACATTTAATGAAGAAACCCTGCAGTTTCCAAATTGCCTTACTTTTGATTCCTCAACTTTCTTCTACAGTATTTTTCTCCCAGCATAATTTAATGAAAGAAATTGACTTTAAGCAAGGGAAAAATTATAAACATGATGATTATGAGATACTTATGGAAAACAATTAAAATGTGCAATCCCCTCCTCCCAGAAAGCTGTGTATTGTAAAGAAAACCAACTACAAACAAAATAAAATAAAATACGAAAAATAATTAATTTAAGGATGTGAATATATTCTCAGCGTTTGTAATTACATAATACTGATTCAGTCTAAGCTGAGGATGTGGACCACGGTCTCCCTAACTCTCTAATTACTACCCTTCTCATGTGTGGAAAGATACTGGCCCACTTATATTGGTTGCAAGACTAAACAAATGATGAGGTTTGGGAGAAAGCAATATACATACCTTGCACACTTAGTAAATTGTGCTTAATTTGCTTTTTCCTGCCATTCCATATCCATTTTGCAATCATTTGTGCTGATAAACTGGTTAATATTGAAGTCAACAACACTTTTTTTGAAGAAAATATATTAGTGATAGAATTTCTATTTGAATGAAAAAGAGTCATTACGATCCAGTTACACAAAGGAAAAGCAGCTATTTATAGACCATGTATGCTAATGACTAAGAGGTGTTGATTAGCATCATACTTTTATTTCACACAAAAATGTGTGAACCTTTCATAACAAAACTTGTAAGAAAGCAGACGTTGTCTCATTTATTCATTTGTTTATTAAAGCAAAACAGTCAGCAGTTTGCCAAAGACAGACTACCTGCACATCTCACAGCCTTTCAGGTCAGGGCAGGCGAGTGTGACATCACTTCCTTATCTCTTCCCTGACCCCTACCCCTCCTCCTTTGCCAGTGGACTCCCCAGTGGACCTTACTGTATGTACTTTACTGCCTATTAAAACAAGCATCTTTAAAAGGAGCAGTTCAAACCTTGCTCATTTGTCCACCAGCTTAGCAGGATACAGGGAAGTGACTGGGCAAAAGGTCCTTGCTTCTAAGTCAGCAGAAAGTTGAGCTGATGGGTACCTGTGGAACATTCAGGGAGAGCCATCAGAGTAACTCAAGTCAATAAATCCTATGGGTTCTCAGGGAAAATTAAGGCATTCACATTTGGGAAGCATTTGACATAGAGTTTTACGGCATAGTTCCTTTTTTAACACATAGAATAAAGTGCCATCTCAGCTCTATGTTTTCCTCCCTTTGTGCCTGCTAAGATTGAGCTGGTTTCCATGATGGTGAGGAAGGGCTTTTCAAGTAGAGTCAGGGGGAACTGAAAAAAGGAATTCCTTTTCTTGAGTTTAAGTGGGCGACAGTATTTGGTAATGGCATTTTAGATGAAATGTGTGCTTCTGCATGCTTGTTTATGCTGTGCTGAAGATCCTGTTACTGCTTTTGTTGGTGGATAATTTCATTTGACAAAATGCTGCGGATTCATCTTTATGTATGAATTTGCAAGTACAGAGTGGGATGCATAAAAAAATAATACAGAACTGAACATGCATGATCACAGCGCACAAATTCAGATATTTTACAGTAGGAAAATGCCAAGATAGATATTTTTAATTTTTCATAGTACCTTTGTACTTGTAAAGCTTTAGCTTTTGTTCATGATGATAAACATCAGGAAATCAAACACACCAAAGAGTAGATTAAACAGAGTTTCAAAACCTTGGTTGTGTGAGAAAGGAGGAAATATTGCTCAAATGTAACCAGTATTTCTGTGAGTATGTAATGGGTTGTAAACATTTGAATTCTCTGTTTTGTCTTTTGATGTGTAGTTAAGGGCTAAAAGGAAGTCTCCATTTAGCAGCTTGTGTGCCTGGGCTAAATTAGTATTTGAGAAGGTCACTTGTAAAATGCTGGACCTCCAAAGCCTTGAGTACACCAAACAAGCAGGGAGAAATGTTGGTTGCATTGGTCTTACAACTTGCTTTGTGGCATTCCCTCATTTTTGGAACATACAGTAATTCTTGAGAACTTACCTGATATCTGAAGAAGAAAAGCATAATGAAATTATTATTTAGGGATTTCAGCATTTCTTTCCTGAAACATTTTCATAAATATGATGATATAATATGAATAAGGAGAAGAGCAGAAACTCTCAACGTGAGAGGTCAGGTAAATGAAATTTCTTCTGGTTCACTGTCTTAATTAATTGGACCCACAGACTTTATTCATCTCCAAATGCCACTTTCAATTTAACTGTCCTATGTTTGCTGCTCAGCCTGAGAGATCCGTCTTCTCCCCCTTATCTGCTGGACTTTTGTAACTTCCTTCTACCATGTGAAATCATTCAGCCTGCTGTCTCTTTCCATCTGATTACTTTGACAAGCATCCCACCCCCCTCATAGGGGAAAAGAGGCACAAGTTCATGTCTATTCTGAATAAACACTGCAACTGGGCATGCTGTTCTACTGGAAGCCAACCCAAGCTGGGACGCCTTAGTGATGTCAGCATTACACATCCCAGTAATCCATAAAATAATGTTATTAAAAATATTTCTTACCTTAAAGAACATAATCATTGAATTACATTCCAAAAGGATTATGAGAGATTTCAAGTAAGATGAACAAATAAAATTACACTGCCGACCTATCAAGCATAAGAAGTATGCCACAGTGGAACTTGGAACTTCTTCTTGTATAACGTAAATATGGGGAGGAAAAAAACAAGTCATGAGATAAGAATCTTACCAAATTTCAGGAGTTGCCTTTTACAGTATATATATATGTTTTCCTCATCCGAGCACATGCTTGGATAAGTAAGGAGGATGAAAGAAAAATAATAATAATCCCTACTCCAGTAGGGATGTTTCCATGAACTTAAATGGAGAGAATAACTGTTTCACCAACACCCTGGGACTCCAGCTCGTGTTGTATGAAGTCCTGCATTTGATAGCCATAAATGAAGAGAGATGGACTGCAGCACTATTTGCTGCAGTCCAAGTGTTTCTGCTAGATACAGAAGTTTACCTGTGTGTTATGACTTGTAGGCTCAGGGGAAATGATGATACTGCAATCAAACCTTTCCAACACTAAAACACTTTGGTTATTACTAACCTCAGAAAATAAAAACAGGATAAAATTGTAAGCATGGCATAAATATTTAATTTCAGTGCCTGTCCTATATTCCTGTATGATAAACAGAAAACAATCTTGAAATGAAGTTCATAGATGTGGCTGTTACATGATGTACAAGGTTCTGCTCCACACTCTACTGGAGGTAACTATTCATTTTGCTGGGAAAAAGAAATAAAACAACAGGAAACAACAGAAAAACCTTGAAAACCTTAATCTCTTTTTGCTTTTCAGTACAAGGCTCCTTTAAAGACTGGAAAGATGCTAGTGAAACATAAAATGAACCATAAATCTAGGCAGCATGTTTTGACCTTATTTTGATTCAGATCCACACACACAAAAAGCTATTTCTCAGCTACTTATATATATTTGTATGCATATACTTATTTATGAATATATACTCATTAATGTTCAATATTCATATAATATGTAATCTTAGTGTGGCAGGGACTAAGGGGACAAAGAGATATTATGACAGAGTTAATATGGAAAATATGAAGGTAAAAAAAAATTAAAAAAATTAAAAGCATACAAAACGTTCTAGCTTTTTTTTTTTTTTTTTGTCAGAGATTTGGTGTAAAAACATGGAACATAGCACAGTGCTGTAGAATTTGGCTACTCAACACATGATGGTACAAGGAGTGCTAAAGAAAGAGCTCCAATTGGAATGTGTAAGGGCCCATAATAATGCTGTGATGACCACACAATTTAATGCAACTGGTGTTAAAACATGAAACAAAATAAAAAGTCAAAACAAAACATAACTAAAAACCACACTTCTATACAACCTTTTATTTTTGCTTCAGCTTTGATTTCAAGCAGTTGAAGAGAGTATCTAATAAGAATACTAGTCTTGATACAGTAACTCTAGGAATGTTTTCAACCTCTAGAAGGATTTTGTCCCTATTTCATCTGAGAAATTTTACCCCCTTTTAATTTCTGAATTCCGATTTAAAGTCCTTCCTTTCTCTTAGCCAGAGACAACACGTTATGAGAAGCAAACCTCACTTCAGCATATTTAACTGACACATTAATTTGACTATGTATTACAAGGTCTGTCTTTAGTTTCCATAGATTTTTACAGATGTTTCAGGAGAACTGAATTGAAATTGATGGAGAAGTGTCCCCTACTATGAGTGCGTGGCTACACCACAGACAAAAATACTTTAAATTCTTTAATATTTAGAATGTTTTGGTAAAGCTTGTTAGTATTACTGTAGTATTACTACAGTATATTATAGTACTATAGTTGGATAGGCTGCCTTGTTATTTGCTGGCCCAGACTTTACACACTACTTAGAAGTAGAAACAATGGGAAAGGCTTTCAGTACCATTGTGCTAATACATAGGATAGTTCTGACAACTAAAGCCCATTCATTTTTGTTTTCTTTGATTTCAGTGGATGAGATTTGGCTCATCATGATTCTCAGAGACTGAATTTTGACACATTGATCATTCTGTATTCCATCACTTCCCAGATATGTAAATAAAGCTACAATATATCTTTTAAAAAATAGAATGTAAATTACTTTGGACAGTCTGCTAGGGGACACACATTTCTAGAGCATGTATTTGTATAGAGAGCAAACAACTGAGAAGAGCTTGGTATCACCTAGACTCACCACATTCTTGTAATTTTTACATAATTCACAGTAAGAAAAAACACAGCTTGAAGGAGGGTAGCTGTTGATTTTACAGATTTTTTTTAGTTGTGAAAGGATTTAGGAGTTCAGATAAGTCTCCTGAGTTTCATTTTTACTATTAATGGGATGTGTGGTCAGTTTTCTTTTGGTTCCCCTTGACTTCTCTGCCTCGTACACATTATATTTTAACACATCCCAGGCTAAGGCTCTGCTGTCCAGTTTGACACTGTGGCAAGCCCCACATGCAGTAAAAATACTATTTTCCTTTACATGAATTGTTAGGAGGATACAAATCAATGCACACACATACAGAACTTTATTCCCCTACAGTGAGAGGTAACCCCTGGCAGCTTTTTTTTTCCTCAGGACTGTATTGACAGGGTTATTGTTACAACTGAAGATTGACAAGAATTGAGCTACAGGTCTATAATGTCATATCCTTGATCTCTGTATTACACAGCTGTTCTTATCAGTTTGTCAAATCATATTTCCTTTCC
>JALIRH010000001.1:14696966-14719466 GCA_023055505.1 Callipepla californica brunnescens
TGGGGTTGTATCAGGCTGGTGGCCAGTCATAGTGGGGTTCAACTGGGTTATATTTTAGAGCTGGTTCTCTTTAATGTTTTTACCAACGGCACGGGCACAGAACTTGAAGATATAACATGCAAGTTTGCAGGCAACACTAAATTGGAAGAAGCTGCTGACTTCCTCAAAGGTAGAGAGGCCTTGCAGAGAGATCTTGACAAACCAGAGGGCTGTGCAATCACCAACCACTAAATGATGAAGTTTAACATGAGCAAGTGCTGGATTCTGCACCTGGATATAGGTACATACTGGGGGAATGAGTAGGTGGAAAGCAGCTTCATGGAAGGGGATCTGAGGGTTCTGGTTGACAGTAAATTGAATATGAACCAACGGTGTGCTCTGGCAGCAGCCTGAAGTACCCACTGCAACCTGGGGTGAACCAGGCCCAGCATGGGCACCGGGTGAGGGGAGGGACTGTCCTCTTTGCTCTGCAAGGCCTCACCTCCTGCACTGGGAGCCATTTGGGTACCACAATATAAAAAGGACACAAAGCTACTACAGAGCATCCAAAGGAGCATTAGGAAGATAGTGAAAGGTCAAGAGGGCAAGACACACGAGGAGCAGCTGAAGACCCTTGGTTTGTTCAGAGCAGCAGAGCTGAAGGGTGGCCTGGTGGTGGCTGCAGCTCCTCACAGGGAGGGCAAGGGCAGCACTGAGCTCTGCTCTCTGTGACAGCAATGGGGCCTGAGGGAATGGCATGGAGCTGTGTCAGGGGAGGGTTAGGGAAAGGCTCTTCACCAGAGAGTGGTCAGACACTGGAACAGGCTGCCCAGGGCTGAGGTCACTAAGCTGCCTCAGTTTGGAGACAACGCTCTCAGACATATGAGTTTGAATTCTGGGTGGACTTGTGTGGAACCAGCTGGATTCAAGGATCACAGAATCATAGAATGGTATGGGTTGGAAGAGACATTTCAGATCATCTAGTACCAACCCTCCTGCTATAGGCAGGAACGCCTCCCTCTAGACCAAGTTGCTCAAACACCCATCTAACTTGTCTATTTCAAAGCTGGATATTTGGGGATTCTGTGGTTCAAATTTTTTTATTGTTATTGTTGGAAGCCTTCACTGTTTTGAATCATGATATAATACCATATTATCACTTCCAGATCCTCTAACAGTATTAATACAATATTCTGTTCCCTGTGCTGCTCCCACTTTGTTGGCACTAGGGTACGTAGCAGATTCCATCTATGCTATGCTTTCCACGTTTAATAATTATGACTTCAGACCTTTGTTGTTTATACCAAGTTCGTTTAGTTACTTCAGAGTACTGTCCAAGCTTTTTTTTTATTACATTTCTATGGTTGGAGTGCACCCACTGTACAAACAGGGAGCATAACAAAAGTGTCCATTAAAAGTGCATTACATGTTAAGATACTGGTTTCTTCAGTGCTGTAATTTTTGAGCAATGAAGGCCTCGTTTTGTATGGACAGTTCAAAGACTATTTTGATAACTAATCTGTGGAAGAATTAATAGCTAAGAAGATTAATCAGGGCAAAAAAGTTTTCATTTATTTAAATATACTCTCATCCAGATCAACAGTAAATCAAGACCGAAAGCAAGCACTTAAGTCATCCATAAAGTAAAAAAATAAAAATAATTGACTTTTCTGCCAGCACCTTAAGAGCGCTGCTTGCTGAAAGGCACTACCATACAAACACTTCTTTCTGAAAGCATTAAGCACAAGGAAATACTGTTTTTAAGCTCTTGAAGCTTGATTCGAGAATTTGGTTTTTGAAATCAAGGGTGGGGCCAGGTTGATGTATATTGGTTAGAGATGTAATGGAATTTACATTTCTAATATAATGTGTTCTGAGGAAAAAGGAACTCTACAAAACACCAATGAAAACCAAAGCCAAGACTGTTTGTTAGTTTGCTTTACCATGAACAAAACGCTATTTGAACAGCCATCTTATAAATCTCTCAATATATTCACAACTCAAAGGCTTTCAAAAAAGTATGATATGTTCCAAGATGTTAATCATATATAATGATAAAAAAATTGTTTTTTTAAAAAAATATATATGTAAACATTTTTATATTCAAAATTCTACCCCGTCACTTTGTTATGCAATGAGAGCAGTGTACTAGGGACTAATTCCCATGTGAAGTGCTGAGTATTTAAACAAATTCTGAAGAAATATTTACATATGCAATGTCTTTTCATTAATAACTAGGCAAACTCAAATAAAGCCTAACAACAGGTCACAGGTTATACATTTCTGACTTCTGATCAAAACTACTACATGACTGGAATTTTTGCTTTAACCAAGATTTGAATAGTTCTTCTATATGGTCCACCCATGGGTTCATAACTAATCAGTATTTTCATTAATGACATAGAAGACAGAAACCATGGTTATTAACTTCATAGATCTCAACAAAATGGAAGGTAATGCAAGTATACCAGTGAAAATGCTGAGATTTCAAGTATATGGTAACTGGTGAAAATCCAGATAGAGGTTTAAAAAAATACTGTTATCTGAAGAAAGGCTGAAAAAGAGATGACTTAGCAAGAACAGGTCAGATACTATAGTAAAAAATTAGTACAGATTGAAAAAGCTGTGGTTGCTTGGGGAGCTTTGAAGTTCCCATCCTTGGGGGACTTTATGAACAGGTAAGATACAGTGAACAGTTGAGTTCAGCCCCTGATAAATCTTTGGTAGGATAAAAAAGGATGATCAGGTCAACTCTTAGCATTATTACTACGTCATGTTGAAATGTTCTCATCAAAACAGCTATATTTTATTAAGCAAGCATTGTCAATTATACTTCCACCTGAGTTCAAGACACAAGACTGTGTAACAACCAGGAGCTCCATAGCAGTAACAAAAATGAAGTGTGATGATTACAAATTATTTCAAAAACCTTTTAGGCAAATATGTAAATGAGCAGAGTAATTTCCATGGGTCACTTCTGTAATCATTGATGAATTTGTTGTTGAGAGAAAAATTTTTGTGTACACCACTCATTAAAACCCAAACTGTGAGAGATCTTTCTAGTATAGAAAGTATTTCACTAAGTTGTAGAGCCTCTGAATACATCTCCCTCACTCATAATTCAAAGAACACGGTGTTCCTCTGTCTCTGTGGCTGCCTCTAACATTCACTCTTCCACATGTCATAAAGGTTTTCAGCATGCTTTACAGCTTTTACAAGGAGATTTCTGCTATCCCCTCTGGAAACTGGCATGCTATAACTTCCAGTTCTTGTGCTCTCAGAAGTATATTACATCCTTCAGGACACTGTCATTTATAGCATTTAACTGGAACAACTGCCAGGTGTCAAAGAGACAGGTAACAGTTGCTGGACACTTATGGAGGCCCTGTCAAGACTGTCTGTAGACTGCCAGAAAAGAACTTTGAGGTTCCAAAGGAAAAAGAAAGATAACAGGACAGGTAGCTGACAGATAGATACCTACTAGGAAAGACTGTATAAAGTAACTTTCAAATATTTAGAGACAAAACCAAACTCCTAAAGCCTATAAGAACTTCCATAATGAAAGATGAACTGTCTTCCAAGTTTTGCGCAAGATGAGCCTGATCCCACCTTGGGAAAACATTCACAGTGTAATAGTTATAAAATCCTGTTGAAATCTAGGCTGTGTCAACAAAACAAGTGTTACATTCAACTTTTAAACATTAGAACGTGTGCTGTTGATGACAAGAAAACAACCAGATCCTATACCAAGTACATGACTACTTAATTAAATTGAACTGAACTGGTGTCAACAAGGAGAAAGGATACTTGATACAATATTCTCAATTATGGATAGCATGTTTTCTACAGAGGTTTCACATCACATCAGTTTTAATGCAAGAGGATACCAAACCCAGCAAAACAGCAGTGAGAACACATGGCAACAAAATATAAATAATTACAATAAACAAGGTTTAGTCTAGTTTAGCCCACATGCTTACCTCAGGCTTTGAATGGAAAATACAATTTTCCCTTTGAGAAAAACATTATGGCAAACAATGCCTTCTGTAACAATCAGAGCACCTGTGCACTTCTACCAAAATAGAGATTTAACAATTTTAGTTGCCTTTTTTTCTTCCATCCCATTCTGTGGGCTGAAGAAAAGTAACTATTTTATTGCTCATTTGTATGCATAAAAAAGAAAAAAAGAAAGTATATACAAAGGGCTCATTGTTTAATTCTGAAAGCTGCCAGGGAAGTGAGTGCTACAATCCCTTCCCAGTGGAACAAATTCCACAGGTCTTCCGAATGTTGTTACCCATATTCACCCAACGTCTTTAATAATCTGCCAAAATCATTAAAAGGAAAGTGCTGAGTGAGGTGATGATTGAGAGAGGTGCAGTCTCTCAGACACTTAAGTCAACATAATGACAGGCATTGAAAAGATGTTGCCCCTGGCTTCCTATGGAAGTGGTGGTAGATGCTGACAGAGAAAAGCTGTTGAAGTCAAGATGTTCAGTGCAAGTTCTGAAGCCAAGCATATTGTCTGTAGCAAGCCTTGTAAGTTCTGAAGGTATTTCAGTCCACAGAGAGGTTGAAATAATCACTAAAATGACAAAAAGGTAATTTTTTGTCATGTTGCAACTTGAAGTAATTTGTATTGGTGTGGTGACTTAGGCACGCAGTAACACCAGGAAGTTTCTTACTTTGGTATCCTACAGCACAAGAAGTCCTTGCCATGGGGACTTTTTCTGGCACTACAGTTTAGATGCTATTTGCTCACTGGCTGTCTTAAGTGACTTCACGTAAAAATATTTAAGTATAAACAGATGACAACATCTCTAGAGCTCAACTAGCAATTTAACTGTTTGTTGGTTTTTATTTTTTTTTTTTTAATTTAAGCGGTGCGGTGGAGCATATGTGGTATGATAAGGTACACCAAGTTCTTGTAGGACTTTGCTTGTTTATTAAGATATTTAAAGTTCTAAAAAAAAATGTAAGAGTATGAGTTCTCAAACACTAAGCCATTTCTGAAACTAAATGACTGACCCATTCCTCCCATAGTTCTGTAGATATCCTTTAGGTAAGAAACATTACATCTTTAAAAGCAGTTGGCTAGTCTGCAAAAGAAGACACCCTGAACTACAAATGTAATTTTGATTCAACTGCACAAAATGTTCTGTATATACTTTGGTAGAAGAAATTAAAATATTCACTGCTAGAAATTCCTCAGACTGTACAAGTCTGAAATTCTGTGTGCCCATATAAACTACTTAGGCATAAATTATATAGTGACTATGTCTTTCTTTACATTTCTTTGTTTAGGTACCTGATGAATACCTTAAACCTTTGTTTTTATCTCAAACATCTTGCTTTTTTAAAGACACTTCTGTATTACTATCCTGTTTAACCTACTGAAAAATACATTTTAAACTTCTCTTTCAGATCTAAAAAGTTTAAAGCTTTCTTTAATGTCTTAAACTTTTTATTTTTCACTTAATATTATTTAGTGAAATAATGGTCACTATATTACAGATGCAGATGCAGTAAATGTTTTTCCTAGAAGATCAGGACAATTATTTCCTCAGAAAAAAACTCATCTTGTCAGTCTTCACTCCAAGACTGCAAGATATCCTGTAGCAGATTAAAAAGAAAAGCCCTCCTTTCCAACCCAATTTATCCAATCTGGAATTTTTAATATTTATGCCTCAACAGGCAAATGGAGACAAATCCTTAAATCCTACAGAATTTTCAACACATCTACTTCTATTCAATAAATTTGTCTCTTTTCAATTTCATGTTATTATAAAAAGCTTATTATTTTTCTTAAGAAGTGAACTGTTTATTGTCATTAATATGTACAGCCATTTAGGGAGATACTAATCCAAATATTGAAAAAGAGAAGAAAGCGTATTAGATGAGTAATTAAATACAAGTTTTGCCATGCTACAACTGTCACAGAAACCATTATTGTTTTTTCTTGAACATTAGGAATCACTTTCCCTATGTATGTATCACATATATTGAAGAAGCATTATTATTTCCACATAAAATAATGCCTATAGGCTAATCAACAGTCTCAAGTAAGAAAGTGAGAAAGGTCCTATCAGCACATCTTGTCTGACAGCTGTGGGTGCAGAACCTCACTTCACCACAAAGAGATTGATACAACAAACTGGAAGCAACAACGTATTTCCAGAAGACTGGAAATGTCATGCTTAGGGAAGCAGAATGTTTTTCAGCAGAGGTGTTTCTGGATGTGCTTTTCTAAACTGCACTTTTATTCCAGGCCCTCTGATAGCCAAGTTGAGAAAAAATGGGATGCAGTAATCTTCTCTTCATTCAAGTAAGATAGTGAGGCACAAAAACACTTTAAAAATATGCATTTTTCATATTTAAGAACTTATTAATCACTAAGAAATTCAAGCCTATGGTGGTGCAGTTGAGAGTTGAACTGACTTGGATATAAGACGGAAAGGAGAGGGAAGAGCCACAGCTGGCAGCATGGAAGGCACATCTGTGGACTCTTGACAACAGAGGAAAGTGCGCTGGAATAACTAATTAGGCCTCTAAAATCTGTCTTCTTTAGCTCATCACTGGAGAGACAGCGGTAAGTGAATTAAAGATCTATGGTCACGAGGTACCTCTGGCACGTCAAAGTATAGGAACAAGTAAGAATTAGTTTGGATAAATCTACTATTGCCTTGAAGGCTTGCATGACTAAAGATTTGCTTTCCTACTGATATTAGGCCTTGATGAAATTTTATCAGATGCTGAAAATGAATCCAGGTATCTTCACGCTTTCCCTTTAAAGTTAAAAGGCAGATGAATACCTCTTGAGGAAAAAAATAAAAATAAAAAAGTTGCAAGCTCCATCATTACCAACAGCACAAAACTGGTACTGTTCTCACAATTTTTCTTTTGTGACACTCTGACACTAAAAAGATGTAAAACCATGCTATTGCTAGCATTTGTAACATCCATCCCTTCATTGAGCACCTGAACCCCACCAGTATCTGTAACACAAAATCCAGTAACGATCACAGAATAATTTAGATCATTGGAGGCCTAACAAAGATCTTAATAAGATTAACATCCTGCAAAAGAAGGCACAGCTATAAAATCAGACCTGCTTGTTCAGGGATTTATGTATCTGGTTCTTGAGAAGACCCATGAGTGGATACTATATAATTCCTCTTGAAACTGCCCCACTCACTGACTGACTGATCTTGTGGGGAGGAAAAGTTCTCTTCCAGTCTCTCCCAGTCTGCCTACCTCATTTTAAGTTATGCTCAGTCTCTCAGACTACCACTATGCTCCACAGAAATGTGTCTGGCCTATCTTCTTGCTAGTTTTCCCATAAACAGATATGGGTAGGTTCCCCCAAAAGCTGCCTCTTCTCCAGGCTGGTCTAGGTCAGCTCCCTCAGCATCCCCTCACAGGCTAAGTGCTTCTTCTACCAGCCATCATGGTAGCATTACACTTAACTCATTCCAGTTCATTAATATCTTCTGTCAACGTCCCCAGTTTCTGCTCCCCAGACACATGATCCTAGTGTTTATCACATCATCCTTCTCCAGTGCAGGGCTTGCATTTCATAAAGTTCGTCTTGGCCTGGTCATTCAACTCATCCACGACTGCTGTCCTACCCTTACACAAATCCATTGTTCCCCCCCATTTGATGTCATCTGCAAAGCTGATCAGAAAGCAGTCTATTCTTCAGAGCGTCATTAAAGCTGTTGATCAATCTGGTCTAGAGGGAGATGCTCCTGTCTGCAGCACGGGAGTTGGAACTAGATGATATTAAAGATCCTTTCCAACTCAAACAATTCTATGATTCTATGATCTTAATTATGTCAACAGCAAAATTCCCCATGACTTGAACAGGGGCAAGATTTCACTTGTGAGGTTTACTCACAGCAGCTGTAAGAGAAATATGCAGTGTATTTGACAGAATACTTGGGGAGAAGGGGGAGTAGCCAGGGGTGATACACAAACTGAACCACATATTTCTCTTCTACCCAAATGAGGTGTACTATATTTTCTTGTTAACGTATATATAAGGTCATTGATTTTACCTGCCCTTTAAGGGTCCTGAGTGTAACACAGCAGTAAACAAAGAGATTTGACTGAGATATGCTGACTTGTAAATTTTCGTAAGAGACCTCACACATCTAACCCTTACTAATACTACCATTCTGCCAATAATAAAACCAGTTAGACAAAGGAAGAAAAAAAGATTATTTCTCAGTTAGGATGTAGGCTAATTGAGAATACTTTAAGACCCTACATTCTATTTACATGTTGAATGTAATAATTAATATACACAAATATATATATATAAGCAGAGGTAATAACACAATATACATTAGTCATATCTAAAAGTTAACTATGAAAAACTAAGAAAGTTGACATCGCATGTCTGATCAATTTAATGTTGAGAAAACCAAGAGAAAAATACTATCCCTTATGTATCTACTTAATTGCTAAGGAAATATAAGTTTTTTATGAACTCTTTAGTGACATCTCTGTTTAAGAAGTCCCAAATCAGTATGTAAGATTAACCAGTAGAGCAAGTTACACTAGGATAAAACTTCAACTAGAATATGGAATTGACCACTTTGTAGGCATTACTCACTTATCTCAAAAACAATACAGCAGAATCCAGAAGGAACAACAAAGGTGACCTACAGCATTGTATACTTATGTGTAGAAAGAAACATTAAGTGTTCTGAATTGATTTAATTTAGCTGCCACTATGGTCAACACAAAAAATCAGTAGCTTGAAAATATAAATAACAGCGATATGCTAGAAATGTGGAGATGGGTGAAACACAGGGAAAAAAGCAAATATTTACACTTCACCCTTATTCATAATTAAGTTCACCCCATTTAATATGGCATCTTTTATGACATTTTTATCAGTACAGATAAAAAGTACAATTTTTACCACTACTAATTTCTCATGTTAAAAATGCAAGGGAGTATCACTAAAGAGAAGTTTTGAAACTTCTCATTCAGACAATATTATTTAAAAGGATTAAAGTATAGAAGCATTTCAGAATTCTGACATGCCATCTGTCACTACCTTATAGGAAAATGTTTTAACAGATACTCATCCTTACACCACAGAAGCAAGCCAGCCATTAATTCATTAAGATTACAAACAAACCTCTCCTGTTTCTTTTCTGTATCAGAGTCTCTTCATAACTCAGGGATCATTTTGCGCTCCTTATCTACAAAACACTAATAAATTTGTTCCTAAAATGATTGAAGATAGTGTCATTGAGCTTTCTTCCTTACTAGTTCAGCCCTGGCCAAGCACATCAAAATGCAGACTACTTCAGTGAAATTAAAGACAGCTAAAACCTGCAGTTTGTGTTCTCAGCAAAACAGACACTGGCAAACAAGAAGGAAATGGAACACATGCAAAACAAGTATTTGAAGAATCTCAGTCTGATAATAATGAATCCAATTTGAAAGCAAAAATGCTGAAAATTTAAAACCAAGATGACATGACTCTGGCTCTTTCTTTGTACAAAAAACAACAAGTAGCTTTGTGCAGATAATTTGTGGAGAATATAGAAAACAATTGACATTTGTTGATGTTCACATGACAATTTAATTTCCTCTAAAGGGGTAAAAAAAAACCAACAAAAAACTAATAACAATATTTGATTAAAAGCAGTTCATGGAAATGGATTTCTTAGATTATGAAATTGATAATGAATTGACTAGGTCTTATGGACTTTTTATTTTATTTTTTAACATGGCAAGACAATGCCATGGCAATAAACAAGGATGCCTTACCTGTGTTGATATATTATCAGCTATGAATGTTAATAACACTAACTGCTAATGTAATATGAAATCTCTGAATGGTGAAGAAAGAGTCTTACTGGAAAACTGAAATATTAACAACGTATTTTCTTTAAATTTCAAATAAGACTCAAAACTTACGAGCTATTAGCCCTTACAGGATCAGAATTTTTAGGAATCAAGTTCTGATTAGAGAGATGACCTTTACGTATGTCTTCAGATTCTACTGATTGTTACTAAAATTCTCATCCTTGACACTGGCCTGCTCCCTTTTGTACCTAAAGACATGTATTTTCTCTGTCAAGAACCACAGAAAGTAGAAACTTGACTAGAAAATAGCTTAGGGTACAGGCCTCTAAAAAGTCTTTCAAACACTGAACTACGTGTGGCTCAGACATGAAAAGTCAACACACTCAATGAAAGAAGATTAGGACGAAAACAGAAGTTTTTAAAATAGAATTGAAAGTGACAAAGTAGTACAGATTTGAATGTCTAAACATTTTTTGGATTGTTGAAAAATCACCTAGGAAGGAGCAAGTCTGAAAAGAACAAAATGTAAGAAAAGAGGCCACTGATGTGAAATGTTCCTTAATATCTAACTGTTGTGAAATTTTAAAAATTGCATTCTTTCCACAGAAACTTACTAGCAACAACTAAGATATCTCAGTGTTACTCAGTGGACAGACAAAGCAAATGATGTTGTCTATGCAACACGTGGAAATCTATTCAGTGATCCAGGAAAAGCTGAGAATTTGGGCTGCACTATGTTTGTTTTTATATATCAGAATATACATAGAGGCTACATAAACTTTTTTTTCCTATTTATGTTGAAAATAATTTACATTAATAAATCTTGAAAAATACTGAGATGATTGCACATGACAATAAGGCTGAAGGTAATACCCTTTTTTCTAACATTTTCATCACACTTTTGTGAGTTTTTACAAGCTAATCACCAACCTTTCTCCACAGTGGCACCTGAAAATTTTATTGTGATGTAGCAGCAAGGGATTAAATAGTATTACACTTACATCTAGGCCTGTAACACTCATTTTGTATTCATTGAAAATGATGTTTCAGAGGTATGCTTGATGAGTACTGTTTCAAAATTTTCAGCAGGATGTAACCAAAATGAGTCCTTTTCATATGATAAGTTTCTTGAAAAGCTTTTTTTTTTTTTTTTCCAGTGCTTAAGAGCTAGGACTTGAACTGCTTTCTAGGACAAGTCTGGAGAATGGCCAGATCTTCACTTTCAAATAACCAGTGGCAGCATTTAACAGGTGGACCTACACATTACAAATGGGTCAAACTCGGACCCGAGTAGGACTGTCTGCATTGTCCTATCTGACACTTCTCACGTTAGTTAAATCCCGTGCACACTATATATTTTTCCTTAAGGCCAAGGTTCATTCAATCTTAAAAGTATGAGTGCTTAAAGATACTTAGCTGTGACAGCTGTTCCAGATTACAAAGTAAATGGACGTGAACAATTTCAGTCAGCCTCTCATAAGAAATGGCATACATGATAAAAAACTTCACTTTTTTCAGATTTATCATGAGAAGAAAAAAAGAAAATAGAGTTGAAAGGGATCTCAAGAGGACACAGTCTCTTCATCCCTTTCACCTACCCCAAAATAGGATAATTTATACCTAAACCACTTCTGAGAGATGCTTCTCTGATTTAGACCCTAGAATCCGAAATTATCAACCGTTTCCTAGTCTCTCTGTGCTGGTATGCAAATCAGCACTTAATAAACCTACAGTCACAGAGGTTTTATTTTTTTTCTGGTGGCTAGTCTATCTCTCTCTTACTGAAATATTAATCATTTATTTATTGTCCCAGTCCCAACAGACGAGGCTCATCTTTTCTTCAAAAGCATTTTGAAAACTTATTTCCCCACTCAGTTTGTCTCTTCTCAGGTATCAAACCTAATACTTTTTGTCCCTCCTTAGTGTTCAGCAAAGGCCAATCTCTCTGCTGTATTAGCACAGCCAACGAGTGGGGAGAAGAGTTTACAGCTAGAAGATGGCAGGGGTTGCCCACTGATCTCATTACCTCTTGAAGAACAAAGCTAGGCTCAGCATACAAATAAACGATGTGTCCAAGAAATCATCTTAAGAGCCTGGTGCCTCATTTGCTGCCATAGCTCTTCTGTGTGGCATCTGACATGGTTCTAACCTGGAAGCTGGCCTGTATGCTTTCAGTCATCCGTGGATCAGGATACCAAGAGCAGTTACCTCGACTGCTAGCCGTGAATTTTCTTTGAAGATTCTTGCTCCTCGGTATTTATTTCTACAGATCTGCCATACCATTTATGAAGTTTGTTGTCCACAGTGCTCTTCCCTTAAGGTCTTATCAGAATAGAAATAAGTTTTCATACAAAATTCCTTTAAACATGCTTTCACAAACACATACCTTGATCAGCACATAGTCACTTGGTCATTAGCTACAATTTCTAGAGACATTACTTATGAATAACTGCCATTACTGCCATCACCACCTCATTTTACACTAACAATTGCTTTTGCATGTAATACTTAAAGCTTATTTATTTCTGTTTTCTCAGAACATTTCACCAAATTGCTAGCAACATATAAATGCCAATCATGCATCAATCTTTTATGCAATTACAAATTTAATATCTGAATGTGAAAAGAAACATATTTGAAGAATATCTTATATCCACATGGTTTCAGCAAGAAAAAATATATATTCTGCCTCTCGACTGAGATGATTAGGAAATATCTGAGATATCAAAGGGCCTAGGTTAATACATCCTGCCACTTAGAATCATACTTTGGACTGTGCTTAATGCAGACTTTTGCTTCACAGTGGAGTATGCTGGAACATTCTCCACTTAATGAATTATACACTGTGTAATTCCTCGTTCATTGCTATATCTGTAGATATATATAAAAACAAAATCATACATATTTTTGATTGTAATTCCAGCTATACCAGGTGGGTACAAAAGCATAACCGCTTCTTTCATTATTACAGGAATAAAAAAGCTCACACATCTCATCTCAAGGTAATTTCACAGTTACCAGTCATGGTTTCACTACAAGTAGTTGAAACCAAAAGGTCAGTCTAATGCCAACTGGCGTTCTGTCAAACAATTCTCAAAACAAAGCTAGATGCAATTCCAAATAAGGACAGTGGCATAACAGCAGTATAACATACAGCTTCTATTCAAACAACATCTGAAGATACTTTTCAAAAATTAAATAGATCAGTTACTACCTACAAATCTAAACTAAACCAGTACTTTATTTATTTATTTATTTATTCATTCATTCTTCATTCATTCCCCATAAGGGAAGAAGAAAATTGAAACACTGTATATTACTATGCCTGGAATATTTTAAACAACTTTATTAAATATCTGTGCATGAAAATAAAACCAATTTTATAGAATAGCCACAAGAAGAATGAGGAAAATGGACAGTCTACCATGTCAGAATGAGGTTGCAAGGCCTACCAAAACAAAGACTTGAAGTTCACAATGTGCTTGGTCTAACATGCTTTAACAATAAACAGGAAGAGTGAGAATGACTACATGAGCTAGATCATGTGTCAGTAAAACTAAATTGAAATATATTTGGTCTGCAAATGTGAATATGGCTTACAGTCATCCAGGGAATGAAGTTCTCCAATGCCTTTCAAATTTGAGATGAAGTATGATAATTTTAGGAGAGAAATTGTGTACACATGGCTGTTCACAATATGAGTCTTATTTCCTGTGTTCTTAGAACAAAAGATAAAAGCTCAGAGAACACTTTACATCTGTGATGTTAGACAATGCCAAATTTGCAAGGAATGAAGATAATACGGGAAACAGGGAGGGAACAAAAAAAAAAAAAAAGTTGGCAGAAGTCCCTAATTAGTAAGAATACTACTCTCACAACATAATACTGTATCAAAGAAACATTTTTCCTTATCCAACTCAATCATAAGCTTATGAATGTCTTTGAAAAATGTTAGTGAGAAGCTCTGCAACATCACTGAACTGCCATTAATAGATACAGTGGAAAAAAAAAACTTAGTCTTGGTGAAAGACAAAGACTACTGGATTTGTTCAGTCTAATTTAAGAAATACTTTTAATACCACTATTTAGTTGGAGAAAACAGTCAAAAGACCAGAGAAATACTGCAACTGTAAGCCTACCAGAGGCTACATAGGGGTCTGCACTACATATATGTATTCCCAGCACTGTTTGAAATCATAGCCTACTGTTGGATACCAAAATCATATTTTACCAACTGCAGTTTGCCAGAATATCGTGAAGGCTGACTTTGTGTATGGACTTTACAAGATATAATCATGCCCTACATCACCTTGAGATTTGCTCACTTTAGTGAGCTCTATCCATGGGATTTCTCATTGAGATGAAGACTTTCTGCAAACTCGTTGTTTTCCACAAATGCTGAAGATTAAATAAATAAGAATTAAATAAAACTATTATCCAGCATTACATTCTCGATTTTTCAGTGAATCTCTGCTTGGCTTTACGGATCACTATTTAAACCCCTGTTGAACTGCTGCTATAAACATTATCAATTGGATACAACTGTATGTCTTTATTTGTCTGTTTATGTGATATTTAAATGCAAAGACAGTTTGGACACGTCTATAAAAGTTATCTAGGGAGTCCAAAAAAAACTTAGAATGTTAGTTCTTCTAAATCCAAACGCAACCACAGAAAGTGGATAAAATTGAAAACTAAATTGTATATTTCTAAAACGGCATGTAAATGGCACTACTATCTCAGCTTTTATGTTGTACAAAGGCAAGAATTTCTTACAATCATGATGTTCATCACATCAATGAAAAATTTCAGCGCAAATTATACAAAATTTTCAACAACTGCAGCAGTGTTTAAGATGCTGCCTTTTCTTATGCACATTTGTTACGTAAAAAGCATAAATACTTTGCCCATTTACATGCTGAGAATTCATGACAGCAGTGCCACAAAGTTTTCAACAACAGCTTCCAAAGAATCTGTGAAACCCCACTGGAGCCTACTAACTTCTACAAGACATGCTATGTGGACCTGACACTTTTCGGTTGAAGGCGCTGTACCTCTGTAGTGATCTTTTTGTCAAGAGCATTAGGAATGAACTGTAAAAGTGCAACAACTTGGGTTGGAATAATGTAAAGAAGACATAGCAACTACTGATCCAAAGTAAGACATGTAACATTTAAGAAGCTAAGGAGGAAATGATAAAGTACTGGAACATCAGTCTTGAAAGGTAAGAAAATTGATGAAACAGAGCAAAATGTAGCACAAAAAATGGATTGAAAAGTGAAGTAATGCAAAATAAAAAAAGAAAAAAACCAAACAAACAAACAGGAGAAAATAAATATTCAGGAAAATACTCAAGTGAAAACATCACTGTTTATTTTTCCAGTAGCACCTACATGTGATTGCCTCTGTATGAATTACTGGGAGGCACAGTCGCAAGTCAGGAGTTCAGCTCCATGATCCATAAAATCAGTAAAGATCAAACAAAAACAAAACAAAACAAAACAAAAAAACCCAATATGGTAATAAAACAAGATAATAATTTGCTGTTTTGTTGCTCTAGCCTGTCACTTTCAGTTGCTTTCTAGTGCTATGCAAAGGCAAAATTATTTCATTGCTCATTCCAACAATGGAGCTTCTTTCAATGGGAGCTTGCTCAGACAAAAGCTGCAGCCTTTAAGATCCAGTGCTTCTTAGTAGTTACTCTTTCCACATAAAAATAAAAATCAATTGTTGTCTAAGTCTTTTTGTCCATCACCTTTATTCCTTAAGACTTATGAATAAAACTGTGTGAAATTATATTAAACAGACATTAAAATATCATGTGATTAAGTGAAACGTTTTTGATGAACAAAGATACCCAGAAATACTGCAATTGCTACTGCATTCATTCACTTAATTACACGCTTCTCACCTATTTAATAATTCTTATTAATTGATGTGTTTCGAGAGTTTATTTTCTTGACTTAGGTAAGAAGTGTAAGTCTTACACAATGAACAAGAGAGTTGGATCATAGCAGTCTCCTAGAACAGAACAAGCCTCCAAGGTAAATGCAAAGAGATCATGAAATGGGATAATGCTACGATAGCCAAAAAAAAAAAAAAAAAGGAAAAGGAAAGACAGGGGACTGGAACATTATGAAGTTAAAGAAACAAGGGAATGAAAGGGATTAAAACTGGAATGATAGGTAACCTACTGTAAGTGGTGTGAAAGCTTAACAGTGGGGGACTGGAATAATCAGATATGGGAACGACCTGACAATGGAATGCTTTCAAACTGAAGCACCTCAAAAGTAAATGATCTTACAGCAGAATAATCATATTTGCCTCTGGGAATAAAATTTAAAGATAAAAAAGTTTGAAGAAAAAAAAAAGAAAGTTTGATGATTATGCAGATAGAACTGCAAAGAGAAATGATCCAGTCAGGGCAGGAGTGAGAAAGGTAAAGGAGAAGAGCTGGGAATGACCGCAAAATACAAAAGAAAAGGTGACTGAAACGACAGATGGCTGGAACTCATCTCTCCACAGACCAAACTGGCGATCATAGCATCACAGAATCCTTAGAGTTGGGAAGGGACCTTTAAAAGTCACCTAGTCCAACTCCTCTGCAATGAACAGGAACATGCTCAGCTAGATCAGGTTGGCCAGGGCCTGATCCAGCCTCACTCTGAAAGTCTCCAGGGATGAGGAATCCACCACATCTCTGGGCAATCTGTTCCAGTGCCTCACCACCCACTCTGTAAAAGGCTTTTTCCTTATATTCAACCTAAATCTACCCTCCTTGATCTTGAAGCCACTTCCCCTTGTTCTGTCACCATAGACCCTTCTAAAGAGTCTGTCCCCTTCTTTCTTACAGCCACTCTGTAGATACTGAAAGGCTGCTATCAGGTTACCTTGGAGTTTTTTCTTATCCAGGCTGAAAAGCCTCAGCTCTTTCAGCTTCTCTGTGGAGGAGAGGGGTCCAATCCCTTGGCTCATTTTTGTGTCCCCATTGTTTTCTACCTTGAGACTACATTTTCTCAGTGCAAAAATTTCCTAGTTTTCTAATGACTAATTTCTTTTTTCTCTCCCTTAACAGCTTTGCAGTTTTCATTTTTGCCTTTTTTTTTGGGGGGGGGGGGAGGGGTGGGTGGGGGAGGAAGCGAGGAGGGATGGATGCATTTGCTGAAATATGAATGTGTGGACAAGAGACACTCTAAATGCTCTGGTAGTACTCTGCCGCCCTGGTCCATGCCAATTGCTTCAAAAATGAAGCAAAAAAAATAGTATTGATTTAAACTAAAATTGTTCAAAAGTGATTGCTGACAACTGCTATTACAGGAAACTGGAATTTTGAACAGACTATGTTCAGAATAAGTAACATATTTCCTCAGTGAAGAAGGGAACGCTTGATGTCCACCAAACATCGAGCTATCAGGAATTAGATATGAAGATTAATCAAAGACCAAGCTTGTACTTTGAATGCAACACAGAAATTAAATCTAGGATTTAGATTCTGCCAATGATATGCCGCAAACTGCATCATGGAAGTATAATCTTTCATCAGATTGGAAATGCAAACTGGGGGTCATGCAGAGGAAAATTTCAAATGCCGCATGTAATTAGTAACTAACTAGATGTCCTAACTACTAAGCTAAGTTAAGCTGATCACCTAAAACTTAGCTCTACCTCAAGTATTTTTAAGTGTTCAAAAAGTACTGGAAATGGAACATATTATATATCACCCAAAGCAGAAACTTGAAAGCTTTTCAAGTGTCACTGCCCAAAATACACTGACTGGGATTCACTGCCCTCGATCATTTTAAGGTTTAGTTGAGTTTGTATTCCTACTGTCTTTCTCCGCCAATGATCAGGAACTGTTTTCTAAGTAAGCAGATTCACTCACCTATGTTAAGACATCCACCCACAGATGGAAAGTTGATTTCTGTAACCACTCTCACTAAGCTGTTTTTAAACAGCAGATGTAAAGGACCAGGTACAAATTCAAAGATTGGAGGAATTTTCCCTCTTTTTAACAGCAAGTAGTTATGGGATTACAGCAACAGAAATTAATTTCTTTGACAGTGTCCTCATGTCTGAAGCATATAAACAGTATCTATTGAACATGCACGTGCAATTTTTATTATAAAAAATATATCCTACCAAAAAGATAATATAAATGTACCAAAATAAACAAGTTCCACTGTCGCATATTTAAGAGGTAACACTATTCAATACAATTCTAAGGAGCATAGCTTCCTCCTCCAGTGGTATCCTGGCACATTTACATTCTCTTCCTTCAATCCATCAAGAAATAAGCAACATGTAGACGTAATTTTCAAAAGAGTCATTACAGCAAGTCCTGAGATTGCCAGTTTTGACAAATGACATATCATAGAAATGAGAGAGGAAAGCTAAAGCTTGAGATGGGGTGTAACTCAAGTTATTTGCTTTTTTTATAGGCAAAAATTGCTACAATATGCAGTATTTTAGCTATAAACACAGCTATAAATGCAGCCATATCTACATAATCATATGCACAGATATCTCAGTTTATCCAGCAGAATGCCAGACAGTACACAGGATATGTAAACATCTCTGCCAAACACTTACAAAACAACTTTAATAGCAAGTGTCATTCTTTTCTGTAAAATAGCTGTTTTTAACACACATGATCTAACTCTTGTTTGCTCTTTAAAGTTTTATTGTCTTGGCATTTTATACAGGAAGAGAGCATTAGCATACTCAGGAGAACTGCTAAAAGTAAAAGGCCTCAAGCTACCCACTGCATGGTTGATAGCATAAAGCATGGGATATAAAAACTTTTGTCTGATTGCTCACTTTACTTGTTTTAGAGTAGTGTTACTCTCAAGAGCATATATTCATGTTCTTTCTACTTCAAGTTTTATTACTTCTTTTGTATTATTTAATACATCTAAAGACACTTCCAAAAGACAAATTTTTCCATTTTGAAAAAGTAATGGTTTGGAACCTGATAAAATACATTAATGTTCACAGTGTATTATTTTCAAAAGCAAGTAGAATAAATGTGCAATAAAACAATTAAATGCTTGACAATAAACATTTCTATGTGATCACAGACATATTAACATGCCAAACAAAAGAAGAAAAGACCAGCTATATGTTTCCCTTAAAAAAGGTCAGATCAAAATGGATTCTCCACACAATGGAGAGTGAGTAAAAAGAGACTTTGGTCTCAGTTATTACTACTGCTAAATATCCCACTCCAGAAATTAAAATAAACATTAAAAATGTGAGAGAGAAAACGGAATGAAAAAAGGCAAACCGGGTCAGCTACTTCAAAAACAGAGACCGTGACTGTATACATGCATTAAAAATCATCCTACATTAAACTTAAATCTAAGTCTACTTAGATATCACACTGCTAATTATTATATAAATAACCTGGGAAACAATACCTCCAAGATACATGTTTTACTATTTAGTAAACAAGAAACTGCCACGTTTGACACCACTGATTAAGGCCAGGCATTTCTAAAGCTTCAGACACATTTCTGAAATCCACAATACATCAATTTTTAATACTTCCACTCTCTCAGCTCCATTAAAAAGATGGTAGGGGAAAGATTTTAGAGTAATTAATGATATAGTTAGCTGCTAAATATTAATAGGAATCGTAGTCTTGCATAAAATATAACATATAAACCTTGCCAA
The DNA here is from genome assembly GCA_023055505.1 of Callipepla californica brunnescens. Taxonomy (NCBI): domain Eukaryota; kingdom Metazoa; phylum Chordata; class Aves; order Galliformes; family Odontophoridae; genus Callipepla; species Callipepla californica. The sequence continues at coordinate 14,716,446 of JALIRH010000001.1, forward strand.
TACAGACGCACCAGTAATTAAACTTGAATATGTAATTACACTGATTTATAAGACAGGCAAAAAGTTACACTTTACTGGCTTCTATGTAAACTGTGGGCAACAGTTAAACTTTGCATTTTACGGTTTATGTAAATGGGCAATATCTCCACTACAGTTCATAAATGGTTTAGAGACTCACAGTTAAAAATTACAACTAATGCCAACACGAACGTTCTGACTGTACCTTATAGACCAAGCTGTGAAAATGACAACAGAGACCAGCTTCCCGTCGTATACAGTGTTTGCAAGCAAGTTGAAGAGGTTTGAAAAACAAACAGAAATGCTTAAAACCAATCTCACTACAGAGAAAATGAAGAAGCATCAATTTAAATGCTTTAATATAACTGTTTAGTTTCAAACATTCAATTCCAGATGTTTCACTTACCCTCATTTCAAAGCACTTTTAAATAATACTGGGTCTCAGACTAAGGCATTCTTTCCTTGGAAGAACACTAACTGCACTTACATGTGAGGCTGAGGAGAGCAGCCCGGGCTGCTGTTTCCATTACTGTCAATGTGATCCAGCGAACCATTGAGATCTTCATGGACTGCCTGCAGTAAGCCACTGGATGCGTTATTTATCAATCCTGGGTTACTAAGCAATGGTAAACTACTCTCTGCCAGTGCAGCCTAGCAAAATGAAGAATAAAAATAAAATTCTCAGTTTGCACACGTACAAACCACCTTTAAACATTCACACACACACAAACGTACACAAACAAAGCAGCTCATTTTTTGGTAGCTGCAGAGGAGGTCAGAAGGATTTTGTGAATTTTCCAGTTATTTTCATATTCAGATTGTAACAGAACCTCCATTTCTGGTTTACTATTTCTCTTACACAGATTTCATTATTTTCCATTATTAACTATGCTCTGATATTCATAGCACTTTTCTAGTTTTACATCATTTTCTGACTTTGAATTACGCTTAACCCCTATGCCCTTCCACACAATGTATGGTTCCTTTATAATGCAGGCAGCTGCTGTACTTTAAAAAATGACCAGAACTTAACTCAAAATAAAAAAGTCCTGACATTTGCCTCTTCTGCATAAAAATTATATATTATAATTAAACTTTAAAGTTTTTGCCATGAGCACCATGTTCCCCAACACTAGGATGTGAAATCATTTATGACAGCTTGGATAAATATTAATGCATATCCACATGCATTTGCAAAAGCTTCTATCAATCTAACATTTGCAGCAAAACTGAGTGTTCCAGATTTTGCCACAGGGTGTCCTTCTTGCTTCTCCACATCAAAAGTAGCATGAATAAGAAGGAGTACTTCTTGCGGTGCTAGGTAACACAACTAACTTGGAAGATAAACCCAACTATTTAGGTTGACCATAACATAGACATAAACATAAATGTAAGTTACTCTATATCATAATATAACGAGAAATAAAATAAATAAGGTACTTCATATTAATGTGAACAAAGAAAGAATAATTTAGCTGTGTTTTGTTTGTCGTTTATTTTTACCTGCAAGCTTGCATTAAGAGCTGCTCCATAGCCTAAGCTGGTGGGTATGTTTTTCACTAATGTTGGGCTTCTGAAAATAAACAATTTTTCAAAGTTTAAAATACAAGCAGACATCCTGACTGGCTTGCTGTGTTAATGGATTGGTTTTTCAGCACAGAAAACATGGATTTTAGAAGGAAGAATGAAATGAAGCTGTGGGTGAAGGGGCTCAACCTGGCAGAGCACAGTGATTTACTTGTATCAGAAAAGCAAGCGCTTTGTTGTAATTAGACCCATGTGAAAATCTGCTCCAAGAGCAGGGCCATGGTGACTTGTAAAGGTTTTGAACTTGCAGAAAGAATCTGACAGAGATAGCTTTAAACTTTGTAGAACACCTGCCTCGGCTGCGCTTGCCGTGTCAGTTGGTTATGGTTTTCTGAACTAACACTGATACGCATCTGAATGCATTACATACAGCTCCTCTAAGGCGCTGAGCAAAAAGATGCTTCTCCACACTTCCAAAATCTGAGGAGGGCACAGCAACATATAAATAAAGGTAAATGAACAATACAGTGAATCAGTTAGCTTCCCATCAAATCAAACACGCTGTATTTGATATGGATTGGAAATATCGCATGCTGTATCACTGTAAGATTATGTTTTCAATAAAACAGAGGTCTCAGAGGACCCCAGAGGTCAGCTGGGTGGCTGTTTACAAACAGATCCATTACAGAAAGAGAATGCCTTCCTGCAAAGAAAAACCTCCAGCTTTCCTCTCTGCACCTTTGGTATTCTGAGTGGTTTTATCAAAACTAATTATATACTCTAAAGGAATAAAAAGCATCCACAGAACCAGTCATACTGACATGGGATTAATCTGAAAGTAGGGCAGTAAGCATGCCAAAGGTCCTCCTGTGAAGGCTTCTCATGAATACTACCCTCATCAAGAAGATATTTTTGAGGTCAGTACTGTAGTGCATGATACCTATATTCCAAAATGACCTTGAACGACTCCCTACTTCTGTCAAAGGTTTACAGTGAAAACAAGCGAGCGTGAAACGCTAACACATGGTCAACATATGTACACAGGACTATTTTTAATATATAGTAGAAGAACTTATGGTAGATGGAATTAAAATGACAAACATATGGTGAAATACACTGGAAAAACAAAACCATTATCGCTTTCCTCTGAAGCGAACTATATGGGAAAGTCAGGCAGGCAAGACTGTACAGAAAACAGCATTTATAAAAACAACAACAACAAAAAACCAAACACGAAAGAAATGTTAGCTCACTGAAGAGAATGCACTAGCACAGCTATTAGCTTGCTACATATTCTCCACATAAGTGCTCGCTTTGTCTGTCAGGTTGTAGTACACAGAGGACTCACTCAGGTTACAGAATTACAGAACTCAGTTGAACAAAACCAGCCACCAACGTACCCCGTTATCTTTTGTGACCTTCGCTTCTGGTACTCTACTTCATCCACTGTCCATACTGCTCCTTTAACATTTTCTA
>JALIRH010000001.1:14726966-14754466 GCA_023055505.1 Callipepla californica brunnescens
GCTTGGCTCTGGCTGCAGCTCCAGCCACATGGCTGTGCCTGGAACAGTGCCCTGGAATGGCCGTGAGCAGTCATGACTTCCCACTGTCTCTACATTACTACGGGAGATGCTTAACAGTGCACTCTTGTCAGAAATTAAGCAATAAGTGTGTTTAAAGATCACCATATTTGCTGGATATGATAGGTTGTTCCTTTGTTTATTTAAGAATAACAAATTGTTTATTGGCGTATCTAGTAAGTAATTTAAGAAATTTTCAAAGTACTTGGGTTCTTTTCTTTTTACATTTCCTTTTTATTGCCACAGATTTCAGCGAACTTCAAATCTATCAAAGTGGGTTTCCTTCTAATATCTGTGAATCTATCACAAAAAAAAGATACTCTCTCTAGTTTCAGTCTCAAGGCAATGATTTGGACACTTATAGGTGTACTTTGTTTAGTGTCACCTATGGCGTAGATTGGATAGATTTTGTAAAAGATAGCATTACTTTTAAAGAAACATACAATTTGACAAGCTATTGCATTTTACTTTCATTTTATTGCCGTATTTTTCATCACACTCATTGTTTTCCAACTGTCACTAAATTGTTCATTTTCTTAGTCTGCTACATTCGTGGACCTATTTACTGTTTATAAAGCAATATGCACTTACAGGTTTTGGAGATGGCTTGGGCTCCGAGGGTCGCATGTGCAAGTGGGTCATCATTGCTTGAAGACGTTCGCGTTCTTTAGAAAGCTGTTAAGAAAGAGTGAGATCAGAAACATTTTAGAAATGACTGATACAGCTATTTTATTGCAGTGATACATCTTATTGAGCTTGTCTCAGAGTAATGATTCCTGCATACAAAAGTCCATGTCAGTAGAAACTTATCTGGGAGGAAATGCAACTTTGGGACTTGGGAAAAAAAAAACAACACAACTTTTACAGCCTTTCATATGCTAAAAGGTCAGAGAAAACAAATAACACTTCATCTTTTTGTCAATAAGAGAATTGAGGTCACAGTTGCCTCGACAGTAACAAGTTACTAAGACCATAAATTAGAAGGCCCATAGTGTCTCTTTAAAGTCCTGTGGACACTGTTAGCTATGGACTAGTGCCAGCAGCTGTGAAGGGGTGAAGGGTCCTCAAAGCACAGAGCCTGCCAGGATTGTCTCTACACTTCATCCTTTCCCACTGAGGTCCAGTTAGTGCCCCCTGCAATCTGCCATCATCAATCTAATTCAATAGAGTGACAGAGACCAGGCAGTGTGAAACGCTGAACTCTGCCACCGAGTCGGCATCTACACTGAGCTGAGTCTCATTACAACTGATGGACCCTACTTCACTATCAGTCAGACAAAGCAAAAAATGGCATAATTGGTCACACTGCGAGCTAAATCTTCAGTTGTGCTGCTACATTACAGCAAACCCTTTCTAAACGGTAAACAGTTCTTCAGGAGCCCTTAAATTGCCTTTAGAAGACATCACATTACTTAAACCTGCACCTTTTCCTAACTGATACTGTTTTCTGTTTCTATGCTACGTGAGCGTTTGTACTTTCAGGCTCCAATTACTAAATAATAATAAGTGTTTATGATACGTTATTTGTTGATAGAAGTATCAGAACCTAAAAGAGGAAAGTGTATCATATAACAGGAAAAATATCAGTTTTTTTTCTTTTCATAAGAAGAGGAAATGCTCAAAGTTGTATTCTAATGGTGCTGGCTTTGGATCTATGCGATCCAATTACAACATTAAATTGAAACTTGAATCACTTGGTTTTTAACACTGACTTTTTCCATATTTCTACAACACTGTCTTGCATGAATTCAGCTCAAGTGTTACACCTGTAGACTGAGACTGGACAAAGCAGACCATCCTGTAAGTAATTCAAAACCACGGGAAGCTATCTGTGTAACTGCAGATATTCTGTGTGTATGGGCTAAAATTTGGTCAGTGCAACTTTAATTAAAAGAGCATTTGAGGGAGAGGGTGGGAAAAAGGTTTCTCCTCTGGCTTTGTACTGCGTGTGCGCTGTTTCAGAGACACGCTATTTGCCATGTTGTAAATTCATACCAGAAAACTAACAGTGCCCCATAATTCTTATAAAAGAAACTATGGCTTTGATTGGGTTTGTAAAACTTCCACTTCAACGCAAATGACAATTGTAGTAGGTGTGTCCGGGGAACCGAGGCTGTTTTGCTTTCCCCTCACTGAATTGTGTTTCCAGTATTAAAACTGGAGAGAGTCTAATGGCTGGCCTTGGCTGAAAGAAGAATGAGTATGCACAAAAACAGTGAGGCATCACACACCACAAGGCAAGAAAGACAAAAGGTGTCTGTCCTTTTTTCCCCAGGTATCTCCACAAACTGGAAAAACAATCTCAGTTCCTCCCTGCATCCCTTAGGCTCTTCTGCACTCTTCCAAGAGGAGCTGGAGTCCTGAGAAATGCCATCCTGCACAGAAGCACATGATGTGAGCATCCTGCGTGGACATTCTGGGGTGCCAAGCCTCAGTACCAGGTTAAGCATTGTTTCAATCACTGGAAGACCCTACAAGGTACTTGGTGCTTCTTCAGAAAGATGGATAGAACATCACACATACACAGTGTGCTCTAATGGTTGGAGCTGGATCAGGTCACTTGAGTGACACAGTTCCAGCCACAGGGCTGCTTGGGGACAAACCTCCCTGAAGAACTCCTTGAGTGGGTCTGACAATAGTCTGTCTTCCTCCAGAAAAATGCCCCCCCCATTGGGCAGGGAGTTCTGCTACTCCCCTGTCCAGCAGCACAGTACAGGCAAGCATACAGTCTGAAAAGGGAAAAGAGGTCCTGACTCAGTATTTCAAGGAGAGAAGAGAGCTTGGATCCAGTCTTTGCTCCAGGGACAGTATTTTTCATTTGCGATGAATGGCATTAGGATCAAGCAAAGTACTGTAGACAATACTGATGTTAGATAATTATTGCATAATTTATAAGGTAAAAAATCTTAAAGTAAAAAAAAAGGCTCATTCATGAATATCAACAAATTTCATGCAAGAAACATACAGCTTTAAGCCACAATTATTAAGGCAAATGTTTTCAAGTTAGTTCAGATTAATAGTAAATAAGTAATAGGACGATACATTCGTGTAACAAACCTGTATTTCTAACTGCTGAACCACTTGCATTTGCACCCGACACTGAGCAGTGCTTCTGTCATCCAACGCATGTTCATTGTTAAGGTGCCTAGGGAAGAAAGAGAACACTAATAAGACAGTGTTAAGATCAGGAAAATTTCTTTATGAGTCCATTTTTCTCTCCTGTGCATATGGCCCCCATTAGTTTCAGTGGGAGTTATGCAAAAAGATCTAGTTAGAACATGCCTTAGATACAACAATACGAAGTAACAAAACTGATTATTTCATTTAGTTCCACAAACTTTCTCTGTGATGACTGCCAGATGCCCAGTTCTCATCTCCCAGATCATAGAAGCCATCTAAAAGCCTACGTAAACTGGTTGTCACTGAGCTGTTCCTGTTGCAGATGAACAACCATCTTTTAAACGATTATTCAAATGATATAATTGCTTTTAGGCTGCTTGAACTACTTTGAATTAATGTAGAATAATTTAGATTTCTCTTTTTCAATCATTAAAACATAAGCAACAACAGAACGTCCTTTCCCCTCCCCAGAACAGAGCCAGGAATGACACAAAACATAGGGGAACATCCCTGATTTTCACTGCAGGTTCCAGAAGCAGCCTCTGAAGGTGACGGCAGTTATCCATGATCTGAGGAACAGTGTGCAGTGTAAAGGCATGTGAAGGAACTACTACACACCTTCCACACACAGCAAGGCTCCTGGGGGAGACTCAGGCTACGCAATCATGCCAGCTTAGCAAAAAAACCCACACTTAGAGCAGGGAAGGAGAACCACGGGGAGTGGGTATCTGTATATAAAGTACAGCCCACACCTGAATGGCTGTATCTCATAGGATTCAGTGGGGCATATACAACTTTACACAGCTCATTCAGCCCTGTTTTTTTTTTTTTTTTTTTTTTTCTTCTGAAGCACAGTGACTTCTGTTTGTTCTCTTTCTTCCAGGATCAAAGAAACCCCTCATGGAGCTTTAACAGTGGGTTTGCTGCTCTCCTGTGAGACAACTTGAGGATTGGGCTGAAGAAGAAATGGGAGCAAAGCAATTTTACCTCTGAATGTGGATTTAGTGGCTACTTCCCTGTTTGCAAGAGGTAGTTTTGTGGGTTCACTGATGATCTGATGTACCACTAGGAAATACATGTAAACTGCTCTGAAAGTAATGCCTCCTATTTATTTCCATGAAAACAACAACAGCTACAAAGAGCATAATAATACTACTCGAAAGAACAAATTCTTGGCTACAGAACACTATTTTTGAACATAGTCAGCACCATTAGCCATGCATTTTTGCCAGCAATGAACAGGAGCCTGCATTCTACACTTGTAACAATCTGCACCAGCACAGGTGACCCACAGTTGCTGCCTTAAGGAACGGAGGAATTCAGTGACACACCTTTGCTCTATAAGCAACTCAGCGTCAGATGCCATTTTGTAAGACTGCCCCTCAGCTACCACCTGTTGCACAGCAACAACAAGTAATTGGTGGGAAGTTTCAGTCTCTTCTGCTATACCACCAACACAGGCAGACAGAATAACATAGAAGGCATTACTTTTGGAGCCACTCTCAGATTTCCCCTTTTTCCTTTTTTTTTTAGCAGAATTATTCAAGAATTATGTAGTTATTTAATTGTTGATCTATCTGAAGAATGCGTTTCTCAGAAAAGGTAAAGGGTGGACAGATATTTTTCTTTCCCCATGCTTTGTATCTTTAATTTAAATAACAACATCAGAGTTCAGGGCACGAGGATGGGGTCTGCAAGGGTGCAAACTGAGACAGTCAGGTTCTGTTCTTCTTGCAAAAGGAATGGCTGGGGAGGATGAAATTAACTATGAAAGCTTTTGGTGATTCTTTTATTATAAAGTTGTTTCCTGGTATGCTTGCTTGGCAGTTTATGTTAAAGCATCATGAAGGACAATATATCTCCACTGTGTGTGACAGAAAACCTAAACAGTTCTTTATCTTCAGCAGAATTCACCTCATTACCCCATAGATGCAAAACTGCACAATCGGAGTAATCAGCAGGCAACTGTTCAGAACGTGCTTTTCACTTCTGATTCAAAATAATTTTCCTCCGTTAGTTACACATGACAGTGTGTGGTGTGCTAATATAATTGTCCAGTGTTTTCAGTTAACTGAATACACAGTTGTTGAAACTGGAGGCAGCTGTTACCTATGTATCGTCACCACTATCAGCAGTGCACATCACTGTGTATCCACGTGTGTGTGAGCACAGAACACATGACAGTAAGCAATCGTGTAGGATCTCCTGGCCTGAGTCGGAGGTTACTGCCTTCTCATGATTATTTATTAATTATTGTAACACCGTATGTTTGCATAACACCTTACAAAACAGACACAGACACAGTCCTTGCCCTGAGGAGCTTTAAATGTAAGAGCAGGATGCACTGTGGGAGAAGAAAGTCTGGTGCAGTGTAATTTCACTATGATTACATGGTAGCTTGCAGACCGTAGCTCGTTCCTTGAGAGTTAACACAGTAATCTTCAGAAACTGGGAAGAGATACGCACCCCATATGCCATACTTTCACGTCACGTGTCTGTCTCTGCTATGCATTTTGGAGAAAAGTTATTTTATGGAAACATTAAGAGCATAAAAATTGTTCTAAGTATTATTTTTCTCTGATTTTTTTTTTTTTTTGCCTGTGAAGTAGGCTTATTTATCATGCATGTACAGGCAATGTAGGGAAAGAAAATCAAGAACTAATGCATTTTTTAAAACCTCTAAGATAACTTTTCTCTGTATAAAGCTGCTGTAGTTTTAGGGTCCAGTGTGCTGCAATCTGCCAAAAAAGACACACATTCTTTCCTCCAGAAAGCTGGGAATTGTTCCCAAGTGTTGTATTTTTTTGATGTTGTTTCTTGCCATGCCTTTTAAGTTATGTGAAAGTTGTGCTGGTCAGCTTTCATACTTCATCAACACATTCCCAATCTTCTATCTTGTCTGCATCCTTTATTAATCTCATGTTAACTTGATTTACAATTGAGAAAAACACTGGTTATTTTTTTAAGGGGAAGAAATATTTTAGAGGACTGCAAAGTGTTCCTGAAGAGATGAGTTATTGGTTTGAAAATGTGAAGCAGACTGTGCAACGCATACACAGCCTCTTTCATTATTTTGCTGTTTATTCGGTTGTTGAAAGAATCAGGATTTTCTCCTGATTATATTTGCAGTGTATTAGGAAGTAACGAGGCAAATTATGAACTACACAAAGCATCGTAAAGCAGACTGCAATTAATGTGTTATTGACAAGAAACAGTGCAGCACGATTTAAAAGAGATAGGGAATTATATACTCTAGGAATGCCCTGGAATGACACTCAAAAGTTTTTACTACTGTTTTTCCTGTTTTTTTTTTTGTTTTTTTTCAAACAATTCAGACTCTGCAATGCAAAAGATACTACACCATTAGAGAGAGAAGAGAGATAGTTTCAACAAAAATTCTGGTGAACATTTACCTCCATCAATTAACCTCTATACAACTCGGCACTCTTGTCAGTCTCTGTCTGTAGCAGCCCAGGACTAAAATAGCAAAGCACTATAGGTCAGGACGAGGTGCACTGGCAGAGATACACGGAGCAGAAAGTACACAGAACCTGCCTGTGCTTCGCTCAGTTCCAGCCAGAGCCTCTGGAAGCCTGCCTTTAATCAGCACTAAAATTCAGTCACACATTTTTAAAGGGAGAGAGTATTTTTCTAAAACACGATTGTTTTCTGTTATAAAATTGTACCTGAAATTCTTTGAAAGTTTTGGAAAAAATCCTCACAGCTTCCGAGTGTCACCGCCAATTACGCCCCTCAATGTTTCTAATTACACAATTTAAATTCATTTCGTAAGAAATATGATACATTTACCTCCTAGATATAAAAACAGTATATTCACAAAAGTAAGTAACAGGGTAATAATTTTAATCCTGAAGAATTTCTGCTAATATCACCTTTTACCTCTTAAAATGTGGGAGTAAAATTAAGTGTGCGGTCCCGTCAGTAACTGCGAGAGGTACAGCACACCTCCGTTCCCTATCTGTGTGCACACGTATCAATACACTGATAAATACTAAGAAAGTGCAAGACAGTTAAGGAATTAATATGACAAACAGTTTGGCACTTCTGATTGTCTTGCATTAGCTCACTTAGGTAAGAAAGGTTTTTACACTTGTTTACATTTTAGCGATACTCCATCACTGTATATTTAAAGAGCGAAAAAAGTGCCGAGTGTTTGCATTGATACGCTCAAGTCTTAGAAACCCATTCAATTTATCTATGCTGCTTTTATTAGACCAGAGACTGCAGACTACAATAATAGTCAATGAGGTTTTGTCTTGATTGAATTTTTCAGTGGAACACAAAAGAACCTTGCCATTAAAATAGTCCTTTATTCTCCTGTATGAAGGCGAAAGGTTTTTAAAGTGTTGTGATGTTCAGTAATGAGCCTCTATCTAAATTATCATTGGTGACAAACTCACAAAGCACTTTTCGAGGACACATAGTTATGAAATGCCAGAGCTGCCACTTTCTTTCCTGTAATTATAGGCTAGCTTGCAGCCCTTCAATGATCATTTATAGAACAGCCTCCAGTGGATTACTGAGAACTTGAAAAACACATACATACCTCTGCCACATCTCCCTTTCCTCGCTATTGTTTACCAGTGATATGTAAAATAGTAGTGCCTATTCATTCCCCCTACTTAATTATGCCAATCAAAGTACAGAAATAGTGTCAGATATAAATACATCACAACGTGACTAAATAAATAGGCTCAGTATTAACATTAAATTATGAATTTATGTACTTATGACTATTTTATACCCAAATTATTCTCTTTTATGCTTTTATAACTGTCTCAGGTACTACATATTGCTGTTAAAAATTCTCTATGATTTATAAATCAAGAATGAGATAATACTGAAAAATGAGAGGATTGGTGGATTTTCTCAGTCAGTGCCTAATTGCTGTTTCGAAATGCATATGCAAAAGGACATTTCATTAATCATTTAATCATGTCCCTCGCAGGAAGTTGGAACTAATGTTGCAAATACCCTTTTCATATGAATGCTCCATAATACTATCTTATGCATTTGATATATTGCATATGTCATAAACTGTAGCTGCTTCAAAAGGACCAAGTGGGTTGTTATCCCTGAAGATGCTTGTTACAAAACCTTTATTAAGTTTTTTTTTTTACTTATTGCTAGTTCTATTTCACAGCTCCATTCTAGTCACCAATAATGCTCTTTCTGATGGCAAAGGTCTGTAAATTACCCATGCAATCACTAACACCATTTCACAGACCTGTTCTACTTCTACTGGTCTGCTAACAAGGCGATTACACACAAATTACTGAATGCCTATGAAATATTTAAATGCATTCTACTCTACTATGCATTAATAAGAGCAAAGCAAGCTCTGGAATTCTGGTTAGCTCCAGTCCCTAATGTCCCCTAATGAGCCTCTTACTGTGACTGCAGTTCAAACAGAGAGGTGAAGAAAAAATGCAAAGGGTGCCTTCAGAAAGGCAGCACTGAACAAACATTGTGTGAGCCAGTTCTAATTTATGGGTCACTTTATAGGTATATTGATTTTTGTTTTCAAAATGGAATAAATGATGTGGTCGACTGACGTTCTTAAAAACTGCTTGGATCTGCTCGCTGCCTGTGTGACTTACACACCGAGGAGTGTAAACATGCAGTCACCTCTCCAAAAACAGTTAAGCAAACATCGCAGAGTGACAACAAGCACAAAAAAGGACCCTTTCAATTTGTCTGATGTGTATTTCTCCTTTCATGTAGCTTTTACAGATATAAATTTGCTTGTTGACTTACAGTGCGTATATAACAAATTATCGATCCCATTTTCACCACAAGAATTTCAAATTCATTTTTAGTTACAACATTTCAAAAGCTAAAGAGAGATCAGCTCTAAATCCACGCGTGTCAGGAATTGTTTTAACAAAATGTTTCACTTGCATATCAGTGGTGTTTGATTTATTTTGCATCAAGCTTTTTATGTTTAAACATTGACAGGAGTTTAAATACAAAATGTTAGCTGTCACTATTCATTTGGCTGATTATGTCAGATGCCTTAGTTTGGAGAGATGGTGGCACTGTCACCAAATGAAACAACATTCTGACAAGTTCAAAGAAGATTCTTGAGGTCATAATTTTGTAGCCATTCTACCTAGTCAGAGACAAAAAAAGAAACAGACAACACACTACAAAAGAAGGAACATAATACTATGTATCACTTTCCAGATGAAAGATGGAAAATAAAACCCACAGTGAGTTTTATATGGCATTATATTTATTAAGGAATTACTCAAGGTTTTTTTTTTTACAATTTTGTCATTCATTTGATGCTTTTTCAGTGTTCTTCATAGACTTTTAAACGCTCTCTCTTGCCTTAACAGCAAACACCATCTGTTGGAAAACTGACCTATCTTCTCTAGCATGATTTTTTCCCTTGTTTCTATAGATGAAAACATTACCCATCTTCATGCTGTAGACTGTGCTATGTTTGCAGGCGTCTGCTGCATGCACGTTAAAGAACACTTCTCTGCTGTCTGGACTGCTCTATTGTAAACCTTTAGGCTCTACAAGTGAAATCCTTCCTACTCAAACTACCTTAGGACCAATGGAATGATAATTAATTTTGCAGGCAAAATGCACTCGAGTTTTGTCATTTGCTACTGCACTCTGACATTTACGAAAGCAGTGTGAAGAACTACTATTAAATGCTTTCAGTGATCTGGTGGGTTCCACACTTGGAGACCAGCTTCTGTCAACATCTCTTTTGCAGTACAATTATAAATTTTTCAAAGTATTTTTGGTGCTCTTCTGATTTCTTCATTAGTTAGCATTTTGTTAAACACTTTTCAGCTTCCTTTTCCTTATGTCATGACTTTTTCTTAACTGTCTTTACATTTTGAAGTTTTTCTTAAGCCAAAAGTTGTTGCCTTTACAAAAAAAGGCAAAACTAATCTCGCATGCATGAGCAACTGTAATCTATCACTATTTTCTTCAAGAGAGAAAACTGCTCCATAAAATATAAACTGTATTTTTGCCTTTAGAGTTGAAGTACCTCCAAGAAAAGACACGTGATTAAGCTTTCCTGTGCGTACAGAAATATGAGGATCAGCTGCACTTTCTTGAAACCAATGCTTATATTTTGAAACACTAATCTATTCCACAGCAAGCAGTATATAACTTCTTAAAGCTAATCTGAATATCCCAAAATAATTCCAGATAACTATAATGTCCTCTGATTATCTTAAAAACATAAACAAGTTCATACTGAACAAACAAAAGTGAAGGTGAAAATAGCTTTGATGGCTTTAAGTCATTTATTTTAAGTTAATCATCACCTCAGAATGAATCTTTTCTATTACTGTGAATGTGAAGCAAAGCTAGTGTCTTCTGTCTGAATCTTCCTTCTCAGATGCTCTGCACAGCATTTCATGTTTTTGAAGCAAGCTGAAAGGTAAACCATTTTCTCAGCATGGGAATTTAAGAGTTCACTGAGTAAACCAGGTACTCGTCAAAGCTGTCATAAGCATATTCTAGAAATACACACTACTACACTGGGGTAGTGTACCTTATTAATATTTCATTTTGGTACAATATACTTGCATTAACTTTTTTAACACAGGTATCATATTGTTTCAAGTCAGAAAACCTAAAACATCGTAACAAAGATTAGACTAAGAGCAAAGCCTAGAAAACTACAGCCATTAGTCCTGTCATCCCTGATGAAGTTAATGGTTTGGAAAAATGGTCAATCTTTGGTCTAAAAGTTGATATTTAATTGAAAGAAAATGCTTTTTAATTGTAATGGGGACTTTGCATTACTGTGGACATGAGAAGTGACCAGGGATTCTAAGGCAATGTTATGTATTGATTTCCATCTTAACACTGTTGTGTAAAATGAAGGCATATTTCTATTTCATAAACAATCTCATCAACTCAACATCGTGACTTATTTGTTTTAAGGGCACAGAAGTCAGAATTGAATGAAAAAAAGAAATAATGGAATATTCTCAAACTTTTTTTTTTGCTGGTGTATAGGACAAAAGCCATGACACTGCTGTAAACCCTGACTGACTCTACATCAGAATTATCAAGACGTTATATGTCACTTTCACATTTTCCAGGGTTATTTGGTTCAGGAAAGCAAGAGCATCTGTAAACCTATAGCATCACACCACATTAATCAAAATGGTTTTAGTGATCATGGATTATAACAAGAGACATGACATAATGGATTTGTAAGGTCTGGCCATAGTATTAGCATTGCTGTAGCCAGTGACTATAGACATATTTAGAAAACTTAGCTTTTTCTTGAAAAGGGGCACGCTTGAATTAAACTAATTTAAATTCTTAGTATTAATAATACTCAGAATGATTCATTGCATTTAGGAGATTCAATTTTCTTTTTAATACAAGGGTTCTTTCTATGTTCAATTCTTTTAAACCCTATACAGTTTTCTGTAATAATTAGCCATTATTTTGACATTCCATTTAATTCATTTATAAACAAAAACAATTTCAAGTGAAATACACTAGCTAAGATTTGCAAGTCAACATAAGTTATTTCATTTAAAATTGAAAGACAGCGTGAGAGATGGAGAAAGCATTTGAAGTACTTTATGAAAAGTATTTATTTAAAATACTTTATGAAAAGTATTTCTCTAATTCTATTACAAAAGTTATAGTGAAACTGTGTGCTTGTGGTCTGCTGTTAAGGTGCTTCTGTTACATACCCTGTAGTCTACCATTTGTAAACACATCTTTCTGATGTTTCTGCCAACATCCTGGCAACAAAGCAGTGCAATTTCAAATGAGCTAATTAACTTAATTGTTGATGAAGCATGAAACAGTTCATTCACCCTGTTAGCTGCACCATGACAACATAAGAGTCTCAGTCCCTGAAGTTACTCATCTATATAAGCCTATCTGTAGCTTTTCATTAAGATCTATTGCATGCCAAAACAAGTACAGCTCTTCTGACAAAACCAGACCACAATGTACATAGGTAGAAAATCAGTGGCACTGTAGAAAATTTAAATGAATTCAAAAGTACTAGCAACTTGTTTAAGTGAAAAAAATAGAAAAGGAAAAAAAAAAGCTGAAATCCATCATAGTTTGATGAAAAGCTTTGTCACTTATTTTCCCAACGATCCAATTTAGACAATTGCTGGCAAACCCAAATACTGAAAACAAAAACTTCTAACATCACTCTGCAGTTCTGAAAGGTGAAAACCCACTTGTTCACAGCATTATTTTTTGTGAGCACGTTGTACACATACAAGAGTAAAAGCAAAAATAAATTACCAAAAGAGAGCTAAATGGACACACTTAGTGCTTTCTGTTATTTTATTATTATTTTTTTTAATATACTAAACACATTAATTCCCATTATGTCAGAATTTAAAACATGGTTTCTCATACTGCTGCTAGCCAATATATTATGTGAAGCATCACTTCCAATTTTCCAAGGCTCTGTTTCACTTAAAGATAGCAAGACAATTAAATAGTGCGCTACTGAAAGGATGGCAAGTGTTCAACATGAAAGAGGACAACAATTTGACCATCCAGTTGCTTAAAGTAAACACATACAAAAAAAAAAAACTCTGTTATGATTTACAGTAAAACTTTGCTTGCCACCTTTCACTTTCGCTTGCCATAAGCAACCCTCTACCCATGAATAAAAATCAACCTACTTTAAAAACTGTCCAAAATCTTCACAAACGCTTTCACAGCCAGGCCATTTGCAAACTCCATGACCATAGAGAGTATGGGAGGCCCCAGTCTCCTCATGTGACGAGCTGCAGCAAAAGAATAAGGCATCAGATTCATCTCAAAAGCCATAATCGTTGGAGGCTGCTAGCGCCTGTCAGGTTACGATCAGTGACAAACAGGTCAAAACAGGTCAATTTAGCTCAGAGCAGTCAGAAAAATTTAATCGTTCTATTGAATAGTTCAACTGCCAAGGCTAGATGATGTTCCAATTAGAGAAGAAATAGAGCCAAAGATGACTGTTAATAAAGGATGAAAAAATAAGATGACTGTGTAACACCATATGCTAATTCTGCCATATGACCTTGGTGTAACATTTACCTATAAATAAAAAATATAATATTCAGATCTGATCAATTCTGCAAAGAAATACTGACGATGGACAATCAGAATTCATGAATAATATTAATCTTTCTAGAAAATATTTAGATTTTCTGCTAAAACGTATATAAAATTAAATTAATTAATGAAATAAATATTATTGTTCAATTTTTTTTTGTCCATTAACTACTTGTATTAATATACAATCTGCTATTCTCCATGCTGTTTTCAGAACCTCTGCAAGAGTTTCATCTATGCGTGGTTATCAAAACAATTCAGGGGACTACACCATAGATGTGGGCAGCAACTACACATCCTGAAGGAAAGAAACAGCTCCTCTGACACAACCACAAAAGTATTGCTAACTAAAAGTACTACTCTAAAGGTCTACCGGAGAAGCACCATGTTTTTAAAGGAAACAAAATGTCAACAGAAAAATACAGTCACAGTCAAAGGAGGACCTGTGATTAATTACTGTCTCCTAATTCAACATTAAATGCTATAAATACTAATTAGTTAAAAACATAATTTTTTTTAGAAAATGCAGTAATTTACAATTTAAGTTATATAGACAGAAATATCTATGAAATCAGCAGTGTGATCCAACAGTAAAGACTGGACTGCCAAGTGTGTTGATTCATTTATGAACTACACTACACGCCTACAAAACTGCCCACAAATACACTATTCTGAGATTTCTAATTGTAACCAAAAGTATCATAAGTTCCAGTGTAGTAAGACTTTTGGTAATTGTAATTGCATCTGCAAAATTAGACATCATTACTGAAACTGACACTCTACTGATAAACAGTTTTGAAAAATCTCATCTCCATGATACCTTAAGAACTTACATTAAATATTATTTTTGAGTTGGAATAATGAGATTTATGATGCTAAACAACAGTGTTACATAAAATGATAAAAACAGTTGAAATCTCATATCAGAATTACCTGTCTCGCCTTGCATTTAGAACTGAAGACTGTCCATTCACTATGGAATGATGAGTTATTGGTGGTGATGCTTTGGAAGTGGTGGAGGAGGTAGTAGAGGAGGAATTGTTAGTAGTGAGGTCTAGCCCTCCATGTTTAATGCCATTGTCTTCCATACTGTGAACTCCAGTCACTTCTTTCCATAACTGCTGAATCTCAGCAGGACTTAAGCCAGCTATAAAATGAAAGAGAGCCCCACTAATACAACAAAATAAGAGTTTCATATTATGAGCTCAGTGTTATTAATGGATTAATGCCAACAATAAAGCTGATGTAGTTTTTCCAGCACAATCAACGTGTAGTAAAACATAAATTCATTTTTCTTCAGCTAGAAACCAGGTAATCTAGCTGTCTTCTCTTGGGTTATAAATAGTCAATCAGAAATCAGCAATTTGATTAATATTATACTCCTTCTAAAAACACTACTCAAAAACAAAAGCTACAAAGAAATTGCAACTAGTTCTTAAAACAAAAAACAAAACAAAAAAACAACAACAAACAACTGAATACATGTGCAGACAAGATTTTTGTTGTCTGCGTAATAAATTTCTTGACAGCAAAATGTAACTCAGTGTATCCACATTTAACTTGTCTTTTAGAATTCCTCTTATTCAAAATAGAAGTTTATTGCACTAAGGATATAAACATTAATATTCTCTTTAAACACTTGAGTAGGAAGTGGGGGAAGCAGACAACAAATGAACAGACAAAAATGGAATCTAACAGATCTTCACAGGTTTACCATTCGAGCAGAAGGCATTTTAATTAATGATACCTATATATTCATTAGTTTTGCCCAGGATTTAAAAAAATATTTTGATGTAAAAATGTGTCTTAAGAGACAATAAGCAGAGTGCAGAACAAGACTACTAAGCACAGGACTACATACTGTGAATTGTTCCAGTTCTTTGGTGCCATTCAGCAGCATCAAAACTCATAAAGGTAACCAAACTGGGCCATTTAGAATTCCCTCTACACAGCTGAAATTGAATACAGTGTAGACCATGAAATTCCTCCACTATTCTTTGTCCATCCCTACTGTGGAAACCAAACTGGAGACTTGGCTAGGAGACAGGAGACTCCATCTCCTGGGGCCATGGGCAGTCATAAAAAAATCTAAGAGCTTCTCCAACTTCTCTGCCTGATGCACAGTACTGTTCTGGAATCTGGCCACCAGATCATAAAATCATAGAATCATGAACCACTGCAGATAAAGATCAAATCTGCTCAGTACTCCAGTTGTAGTCTGAAAAGTTGTGGTTTCCAGGATTCATTCACAGCCACAGATAGCTATAGTCTGTAGAATGCATTTACACATCTGTGTTAGGTTTGCCATTACTAAACTAAGAACTTTGCATGATGTTTTGGAAACTTCCATTAGAAAATGATTCTGCCCAAAGACTCCCAAAACTGAACAAGAGCTGTGAGTGTTCTCTTACCTCCGCTATATTACATGAGTATTGTCTTATGTATCTAATGCAGGAAATCAAGATACCGAAAGATGAAGAGTTCATCATAACTATATACATATTCTGTCTCGGCCTGTCTTTATAAAATTAGCATCTCTTTTGAAGAGCACTGAATTAAATGTAGAAAAGAAGATGAAAAAAATTTTGTGAAAGATTTGACGTCACACTGGGTTTCTGAGCCTAACATTGCTTGGGATAGTTATCTCAAAATCTAACTCAATCTTTTCAAACTTTTCTCAGCAAGTGAAAGTACATAGGCCACTCCAAAAGTAATGCCTCCTGTCTGTTTCCATGGAAATGGCAACAGATACAAAGAGTACAATAACACTATTTGATAGAGCAAATTCTCGGCTACAAAATAAAACTTTTCAGCTTAGTCAGCACCATTAGCTGTGCATTTTTGTCAGCGATGAACAAGAGCCTGCATGCTTTGCTTGTAAAAATCAACACCAGTGGAGGTGACCCACTGTCCCTGTCACCATTAAACACACCACCTCACTGTGCTCACATACACCCTGGTCTCCAGAAACTTTCAGAAATATTGATGAATGTCAGTGGGTGCAAATTTTTTCCTCAGGGAGGATTTTAATGGCACAGATTTGCTTCATAGGCACCTCCAAACACCATTTGTCAGCCTGCCCCTCTGCTGCCATCTGTCACACGGCAACAAAATGGAACTGAATATTAGTGGGAAGGTTCAGCCTCTACTGCCATATCACCAACAGCCACTTCTGATATTGTGGTTAACAAAAAATAAATAAATAAAAGAAGGCATTACTTTCAGAGCATACCTCATTGATAGGACACTGCCACAGTACCTTCAACTGTTTGAATACAAAGCATCACAAATGCTGAAGTTGTCTGAACTGAATTTTTGTCCCAACTTTCTGTATTAGCTCAAGTCTACTGCCCTTCAGAAAAGTATTTAAAATTTAAAATTCATTCAAACTTTTAAGCAAAGATTGTTTTGCTTAGTTAGCAGGATGCATTATAAAGATGTAAAGATCCTTGTTCACTGTTGGGAAAATCTGATTCTTAGATAACATTTTATTTTGAAGGTGGAATTCACAGTGCTAAAACAGATTCAACAAGAAATGTGAAAAATGACAGTAAGTTCCTCAATACTTCTCAATGGCTGTCTCACCGTGAAGTATGCAAAGATATTAAAGAAGAGACTGCAAGTAATTTACAGAAATAATAATTACTGGAAGTAGTGTGGAAACAAATTGGTTGGAAGATATTCAGTTCTATATAAGTTATAGAAAGAGCACATTTTTAGACCACTATGTAGTGTCCTTTTTCTCTGCCTTAGATACCAACATCCATTGACAAACACTGTTAATGGCAAAATGAAAAAAGCTGACTGGAATGTAAGTATTAAAACTGCAGCAAAAACAGAAGGCTTTAAGGAAGCAAGGAAAGTAGGCAGGCTCTAATTTACTGCATTAGAGAGATAGGTAACTGGAGCGATGGTAATACTTGCTGTAATTGTTTAATGAAGATAAGTAATTACTGCTGTGTACATGAGGTATGTTCCAGCAAAGCTGCAAATAACCCATTTTAGCATGGTAAATAACAGTTACCCACAAATACAATAACAAAATAAAAGGATAAATAACGTATTAATTTAGGTGGCATGACATACATGTAACACCATTCACTTCAAACTCTCCACTTCTTCCAGCCACTGGAAGAAATAAACTACGTTTATACTTAAATTAAAAACAATAATAAACTCATCTGTTTGAATAATCAGAATGAAAACACATTGTGTCTTGTGGTAAGAAAATTTTCATTGCAGATCACCAGACTTCGGGCCCTGCAAGAGCTCAGTAAGAGCTGGTCTGGGAACATGGATGAATGAATCCCAGTGGGAGGCAGCTGTAGTAATGGCCCTTCCCACATAGCATTGTCTCCTTCTTTTCCTCTTTCTCCTCTGAGTGTTTGGGAACCCAACCCTCTGCAGAGTAAAGCTATAGATGATTTTTAAAATCAGAGAGGAATTTTTCTTTGGACTCCGGCTGGTTGATTTTATCACTTCTTCAGAACACCCTGAAAGTCAGTTGCCCTTTAGGATAAAAGGATCAAGGTCACGGACTTTAAAAGTATCAAATTAATAAGGGAATATGTAATTAATTGTAAATTACAACCATTTTGTAGTTCTTGTGTCTAAAAGAGACCAACTTCCATTTTACAAGAGATGTGTAAAATGGCTGACAGGTATTTTTCTCTGGATGTAAAAGCAGGGTAAGTTTTAAAGTTTCACAGATTGTGATAACTCTCAGAATACCCTCTCTATGCTACATTAAAAGAGAAAGGATTAATAGTGATATCCAGGACGGGATAATAAATAAGCAGTGTAATGAAAAGAACCAATACTAATTCACTCTACAATGTTCTAACACCAGCAACTCCTGAATTTTGGGATTAGTTTTCTAACTCTTTTAACTACTATCTACTCTACTTTCATATTTGGACAAATAGTAAAATGACCACTTATAAAACTCAACCACGCACCTATTCTTCATTTCCCTACCTGGACTGACAAAATTCAAGTTTTATTTTTCATTTTTATTGTTGTCATCTAGATACCTTTGCACTTAGCTAAATATCAGCATAGCATTACATAGAAGTAACTAACTGTGAGCCAATGGCTCTGGGTACAGGGTACTGAAGATCTCACCTCAAAATAAATGCTCCAACAACTCCTGCATCTTGTTTGCTGTACCTAATCATCAAGAGAACACTGCCTTTTAAAGGCAGTAACTAGGCTTGGAGCAAACCTCAGAGCTGAACATGGAAGTTATGTCTTTTCATACTAACAAATGAAAAAACCCTTCTTTGTCAGTAATAATTTGTGTTTTACTAGACTCTTTATTACCAATAACTTTAGAAACCAGAATCCCCCTGTGCTCCTCTCATTGTTTTAGTCATCCTTGTAACTCTGAAGTCTAAGTGGATACATATAAAAATATTTGTGTTACACATCTGTAAATCGTTCTCTATAATGGTATTATATATCCTGCAACACAGTGGAAGGGAAAAAAACATCATTTTACCACATCCAGTGTGTACTGCCTTAAATAAGTTCTGATGGCTTAATTTAATATTACCACAAAAAATGTCTGTCATAAAATTTGCCACATTTTTATGAGTGAAACAAAGGAAAAGATTGATTACCTTACCCTTGAACAAACTCCAAACAGGGGAATCTATGATGACATCAGTAAGCAGTATATGGGTATTTTATGTGAGTAAATCTAAGTCTTAGGAGAAAATCTCAACAGATCTGAAAACCACTAATCTTCATTACATTATGAGCTACATACATTGGGTGCTTTTTCTTCCTATGAAAGAGATGAGCTGTAACAGAAGCCCACTGAAAGAACTATGAGCCAGGCGCAGCTCTGCATTTGGCTCTCAATTTGTTTCAGCATGTTTCTAGAAAGACATTCCTTCTTACTCTCACCACTCTAACTGCCCTGGCACTCAGTTAGTGGTCTTTCTGGAGTCACTAAGAGGTGTTCCTAGGGAAAGTGCCCAATGTTTTCTCTCCTTTGCATATTCATATAAAGGCTATCAAAAATCAAGGTCCTACCAATTCACTCCTCCATTCAGAGGAATCCCACGTACACAGCAGATACCAGAAAACAAAACTGGAAGAATAAAATATTCCACTGACATTCATTATTATTATTAAAAAAAAAAAAAAAAAAAAAAAAAAAAACAATGAGGCGAAAGCAAACAGGAGATTTACTTTAAAAACAACAATACATTTCAATTGTAACACTTCTTATTTTTTTCTTTTTTTAGTATCAATTTTGGCCTTATATTATACTATCTACTTAAAGAAAGGATATTTTTATGTTTTTCTACTAGAAGTGGATGAATGACTGTTGCATTAAATTAATGAATATCAATGCAATTGGGTAGGTGTGCTGAGGGAAATCTATATGAATTGCTCAACGTGAGAGAAAACCTGAGGAATTCCTCTTGCAACACACGGCAAAAGAGGAGGTTGTAGGAGGGAAAGATGTTCAGAGGAAGGCTGTGTTTCAATTATTTTTTTTCTATTTGTGCCCAATGTGACTTTACACAGAAGGAAACAAGTATTTTTACTCTCACATGTCCAAGTTCACGAATCAGCATTCCTCCTCACTGCTGTTCCCAAATAATAAGGTGTGGTGTGATAGCTCATCGTGACTCTTTTCTGCTTCTGTAGTTTTTATAGATTTAGGCACGCTTGCATTTTTTCCACACAACACAATATATGTAAACAACTTAGCACATTTATCATCTCTGCTTTTCAGTGACTGAATGTTTAAGTGGTTATGACTTTCTCATGCCTTCTGCTTTTTTTTGGCTTTTTTTTTTTTTTTGGTCTACACTATTGTCTTACACTGTAGTTCTCTGCCCTTGCTCATCTAATTACCGAAGCTTCGATTTCATAACAGTTATCTGGTGGAGGAACCAGATACCTGCATAAAGGCCAATTAAAAGTAAGGTTATCCGTCAGGAACACAATCTAAACAATGGTCACTGCAAGACCAAAGTGGCAAAGATCAGAACATGATGTAGTTTTTATGACAGACATTTAGCTCACCTATGTACAGTAACACAAATAGAAACATGCTGTATGGGTCACAAAGTCCTTAGCATGTCAAGTCTCTGCCTTGTCTCAAAATGCAAGTAGTCTTTATTTCCAAGCTAATTCATTTTTCAAAAGCTCGTGTCCTATTTTCTTTCAACCATGACAAAACATTTTTGGTAAAGTTCTCTACTGTTATTAGTCAGTCATAATTCATTACTATTGGATTGTCACTTACAAAAACTGTTTTTATATTTAACACATCTAATATGAAGGAATAGTAAAGAAAATGAATTCTAAGTGAATTACCTAAAATCAAATGTCATCAATTGAAGATTCAAAGTATATCTCAACAGCAAACACTTTATTTTCTTAGAAAATGTGAGGTTTAGGATAACTTTAATATCAATTTTTCATTCTTTTTATATCTGTTCACTTATATTAAATGAAATGGTAACATTCACAATAAATCAGACTTCAGTAAGTCCTCAGAGAAAAGCAACAGCACTTGAACAGTGTTGCTATTAGAAATTGTTTTCATACCATAAGGCTAATAAATATGCATCTTATGTTCTAGGAAAAAAAACCCACTAAAAAGCTACTTTTTTCTATAAAAGTATGCTGTCAAATTTATCTGCCTCAAGAAAAAAATGTAACATGAATAATAATATTTTAATAATAAAGTATTTTTAAGCATCGTAACTGGAAATTGTTGAAGTTCAGATGGAAAGATGCAGAAAGCATTCCTACAAAGGGAATGGTTAAAATAGTCGCGAATTAGAAGTTACTCCAATCCTGTTTTACTGGTATACCTTGTGGCAGAGACTGGACAGGAAGAGCAGACTGGCCAGGTGGGATGGAAATGAGTCCCTGACGCTGAAGGTTCAGCAGATGTTGCTGCTGCTGAAGTTGTTGCATCTGGAGGAGCTGCTGCTGGAAGACAAGCTGCTGGGCTGCCAACTGCTGCTGCTGTTGCTGAGAAAGAAGGAAAAATATGCATCAAAGAATAAAGTGGGCATTGGAGGCTAGAAAGACAAACACGTAAAATCAACTTATCTCCCTTTAAGCTCGGTTATTAAATAATAATGCTGTTTGCAGACTACTTGGGACAGTGAAATCATCTGAAATTTTCTGTTATATACATTCAAACTATTAGCTGCTAGGGAACGTGGCAAGATACACTTAATGACACACTAAAGAAAAGGGTCAAGAGAAAGTACATAACAGCTGTTTGAAAGAACAAAAACGCCCAGCTCATGGCAGATGATAACAAATTCATCTATGCTAAAAGTGTAACTCTTTAGGGCCTCCTGTGATTTGAGGGCACTCTTGTTTTTCCAATTGACTAACTTTGGTCCGCAGTGGCCCATGAACGGGGCCTCCAGTGATCTATTAGTAAACTGGGATGTAGCCTTCATTTCACTGGCCTGTTAGCACTCTCTCACTTCTGGCTGGAATATATTAACACGAGCACCGCTTCCAAGGCAAAGAAGTGCCCTATTATGAGTAGAAGTATAAGTTCCAATTTTGTGAGGCATTTCAAGACAAACTGGAGTCTGCAAAGACTCAGGAGGGTATAAGCAGGCAGTCACACTTCAGAGAAAGACAAGCTGCTGCGGAAGACCTTTCCTTTCTAGTTTGGGGAAAAGAGAAACTTCTGATGCGCTCACTGGAAAACAGACTGCATAATGGAGCAAGTCATGTGGATTGCCCAGAGCCTCCGGAGAAATACAGGAGCAATTTCTATTCCGTAGTTGATGGCTGTCTGAAATTCTATTCACAAATCCAAACAGAAACAAAGCCTCAGGAGGTCACGACTGCTTCCTCAACGTTTGCATAATGGGCAGCTTGAAGACAACGTCTAGGATACCTGCTGATCAATTTAACTACTTCAACATGTTTTGTTTGTATTATGTTTATATTTGATGCAGTCTGCTGACAAGTGCAAGCTAGGCCTGAGAAACCAGCTTGTCAGGTTGATTTATGAGCACATCAAACTGTAACTTTCTACTCGCCACTCCAAACCTACAGTAGCAGTTCATTAATCAGGGGCCTGTGACTTTGAAATCTGTGCTCAATCGCTTTTTTTTTTCAGCCACATACTAAATTTGCATGCTCTCTGAGCTGTGCCATGGAGAGAAGTGTGGCTCCCTCCTCGGCTCGGGCTGCCCGCTGGATAATCAGTGCTGCGTCCCCACACCGCTCGCGCTCTGCGCACTCAGGTTCATTAGCAGACATTAGACAACAGAAGTGCTGGACTGCTCAAACACTACATCTCAGACAGGGGAGCGGGAGAATTACATAGGCACTGCTATTAAGCCCCATAAAAACACAGGAACGGATCACTGATGGCTGGATTCTTGCTACAGGAAAAGACTTAAAGTAGCCTCATCTTTTCCAAGCTTCCGCCAGTTCCTACCAGTATGTATCAGCAAGGCTCTTGGCTCCTACCTCTTTTGCTTGCTTTCCTGGGTGCTGCTGCTGCTGCTGTTGCTGCTGCTGCTGCTGCTGCTGTTGCTGTTGCTGCTGCTGCTGTTGTTGCTGCTGCTGCTGTTGTTGTTGCTGTTGCTGCTGCTGTTGCTGCTGCTGCAAAAGCTGAAGATGTAACTGCTCTTGCTGTTTCTTGTAAAACTCTTGTAGTTGTTGCTGAATAAACCATTTTGACTTTAATAAATAAAGGCAAAAGTTTCAAGTATTATAAATCTCCTAAACTCTTCTAGATTGGCATATGGTGGCGTAGCCATTAAGAATCACCTCATAACAAAAGTGTGATTTGAAGAGGCAGATCTACATACATTTTTTTCCAAGGCGGTTCTGAAATTTTCCAATGCAGATTCCAAAACATCCTAAACAGAAGGGTATAGAAAATCTGTATTCTAAAGGGACTGAAAGAGCTAAATTAACTCCTGAAGTAACTATACCTAAGTTCCTCATATGTCCTACATAACAAATCAGAGGCTGTACATCCAATTGCAAGAAACCAACAAGTCACTAAGGCCAAACTAAACTGTCTGCTTCTTAGAGGGGAAAAAAAAAAAGGGTAATTAATCTGTCAACCTGTTTAGTGGGATGCCAGATTCACAACTGAAGGTGAATTGCCTGTAATGATCACGGTACAAGAAAGTAAAGTGTTTAAACACACAGTGACTGAAGTATGACTACCAGAAAGATCATTTTCTGCATGACAACGAAGCATTCAAAAATCCATTCTTACTCTGGGGTTCTGATCACTGACACTACCTATTTACTGTAAGAGTAACAAGTTCATGGATTCATCACTTAGCCACCAGAATTTGTGCTAAGGAAACAGCAACTTCCTCCTTCATCTTTATCTGGGACAAATTATTGGAGGTATAAAACAAACTTAAAAAAAAAAATCTAAACAACTTTTTCCTATGATGAAAAAAGCTGTTACATTCAAATTTCATAACCGCATACCGTTTATGTGACTGAAAGGAGCACTACAGTGTTATGAATTTTAAAGCAACAATTATCTACAATTCTATTTGCACTTCCTTTGGCAAGTCTACAATTAAAATGTGCCTAAGCACTTGAAAATTTAAATATCAATTTGTTCGGGATTTGTAATGCATCTGCCACTGCTGCTGCTGCTGTTTTCAACATAGTATTAAATGTTTCAAAACTGCAATTTCACACTTGTGCAATTAAAACAAGAAATTTAAAGAC
This sequence comes from Callipepla californica brunnescens, assembly GCA_023055505.1. Classification (NCBI taxonomy): domain Eukaryota; kingdom Metazoa; phylum Chordata; class Aves; order Galliformes; family Odontophoridae; genus Callipepla; species Callipepla californica. The sequence goes on from JALIRH010000001.1 coordinate 14,750,946, forward strand.
TGAGAATTTTCACACTCATTTTCATCCTTTTTGGTGTAATGAGAGATGGAATGCTGCCAACTAAGACCCATCAAATCTGGCTAACAGTTGTGAGAATGCCCTGTGCTAGCGGTCCAAAGCAGGTAACCCACATTACCTGCTGCAACATAACGGCTTGCTGCTGCTGGAGAAGTGCTTGGAGCTGCTGGGGAGACAACACTTGCTGCTGGAGAATCTGCTGCATTTGCTGAGGGGTGATCACCTGGGGAGTCATCATGGCCACTGACACAGGCACCTGCACAGAGAAAGAAAGATATCATCATCAAACACATCTTCGTTCGCCTGCACCACAGCTGTATGTCTTTTTTATTTTGTACCAAAGATGGTCCATAATTTTTTACATAATATTTATCACTGTGAAGTTCCAGTTTCAGTCAGAATCTGTTATTTTAAGACCACAGTACTGTGGCACTCTATTTCCAGAGGCATCAGATTCGATCAGACTCAAGCTTTATGTTTCACATCTCTTATGTATTCCTGTAAGAAATTTAAGCATTGGCTAGTACAAATGTGTATTTAAAAATAAATGATTGCATGGCAGGGCTCTCAACACTTCATAATCAATCATCTTATCAAGTGTCATAATGTTACAAATGGAAAAATCTATTGAGACATTTTCAGAAGATATGATTAAAACAGATGGAAAAATAAGTATCTTAGAGCAGCAAATGTTTTACAGAATAAAGATGCCTAGCTTAGAAAAGTGTTTGTTTAATACATCATTTTAATATAAGAAAACTTGCTTAGATGGTCCTTTAAGGAAGTCTTATTTCTACAGGAAAAAAAAAATACTGAGGACTTTGCAAGTGCAGAATAAGGGACTGCACCTCAGATACTGATCTCTGTAGAGGGAGATGTTTTTTCAGCCGCTCAGATGAAAATTGAAAGGTTTGCAACCTTCTTGTTACATTTACCAGCTTGCCCACTCACCTCTACAAATGCATTTTTGCATAGGTGCCGATTTGGACACAGCTTCATTTTCATCTCATTGTGCACACATGCATAAGCCCCCACTCGTACACACGCTCTTAGGTGTGAGCAGCAAAGGCACAGCAAATGTGTGCGTGTGGATGAGAGGCAAGTCCTCTAACAGAGCCCGAGGGATGTGCAGAGCTGGTGCAGCAGGTGCACTATGTGAAACCACTGCTCAACCGGACCCACAGGCAGGCAGGCAGCCGCCAGCAGGACGAGTTTTTCACCCTTGAAAAAGCAACCACTGTCCTGTCAAGCAACATTCAATGGTGCTTTTTTCTCTACATAATTGAAAGTTGGCATAGAAATACTGCCTTGCGATAACTTCGTAGGACATTGCAGTCTTCTGTAAATCAGAAAAATTCATACATTTTTAATAAAATAAATCATAAGCAACTCTTTAGCAGAAATATTTTTCTAGTACTTTTATTACTTGAATCTGTCCCAAAAGGCTTTACATAAAAGCCTTCACACTTATAGAAAAACGCAAGTCTTCTAAAATTTACATTTAGAAGAAATTACTTCATCCCGTACTGTATAGATTACCACCTCTCACATGATTCATCACAATGTAAATTTATCTTTTAAAACACTGACGTATGAAAAGTGTGAAAGTAAAAATTCCAGTACTCCCAAGTCTGATAACCTTTTGCAAACAACGAATGTATTTTAAGAGCTAAAGTTCTGAAGTCCATACTCTAAAATAGTGGAAAAGACAAACAAGACTTCCATTACAAACCAACCTTTGGGGAGGATTCATCTCTTATCTTCAGGCACCAGGTGAGACCTTTTTTCTACTGTCACTGAACTCTTTCTATAGCCAACAGAACAAGGAAGTCCCAAGGAAGGTGTATCTGATCCAGTTTAAACTATTTTAGCATAGGATGCACTATCCTCTGAATGCTCTGAATGTCCAGACCAACACTGAGTAGGCATCTCACTTGCTGATGGTCAATGTTGGTAGCAACCCACAGTGACCCCCACCAGTTCTATAGTATTGAAAACACCACATCTCTATTCAATGATATTTTATTCTAAGTCTACCAAGTCTTAAGGGCAGGAAAAACATCTTGTTATAATTTTGGGACGCATTAGCAGACAGTAAAACTCACTGACTGCAGCCTGTGACTGAAGACTAAGGTTTTCCTGTTTATAAGAGATTTGAACTTCCCTTCTTGCAACACTTTCACCTCAGAGATACTACTGAACTCTCATGTGTGACACAATTGAGGATGCAGTGAAGAAGGCAGACACCTTCCCAGTTCAACCATTACCTTTCATCTTTAAATCCTGAAAGAATTTTCCTAGCCCGTACATGCCTACCACTCTACCATACAGCAAACGGTGAAAGAGTTGCATCACTTCCCCTCTTCCTTTGGCATCCACTCCTGGCAGATGTATTTTCAAACACACAAGTAAAAATTCTGATCTACACGGAGTGCAAACCAACATCTCTGGAAGTGGCTCTGACTGAAGCCAGTAAGATGCAGGCCATGCTCTGTTCCTCAGCCTGAAATACAGCTTCCACTCCACCAGCCCCATTCCTGCTGGGCTTTTGTAGCATCTGTTACGAATCTCCCTGACAGTGTACTTGATCTCATATCTGGAGACACACCTGCTCTGCTGTGCTCCAAGAGCTTTTCTATTTCTATTTTTTTCCTGTATACTTTAGCAGACACTTTCAACAGTATAAACTGAAGCAGAGAACATAATTCACTTGTTTTTTCAGGATGGTGGGAAAAAGCACGAAAATAGGCAGTCGTGACCATTAGTAAAATACATACTTACATAGATGATACTGCCCTTAAGAGAATTATATGTGAGCATCAACATAAATATATCATATCTGATAGGTATCTTCTTCCCCATAAATAAAAGGCACATTCTGAAAACAGCTTGAATTTCAAATCAGCAAAACTGATTAGGCAAAAAGATTTCTCTTTTAACTAGGTATTACAAATTAGCGCACTTCACAGCCTTCAGGGATACACCTGACTGCGCTTTACTTCTTACTGGCAGTGTTACAGCACAACGTGGGCCTGAAAAATATCAGAAGGGTGCTATGTTCTGGAAAGTTACGTACATTGGGGATTTTTCTTTGCTTTGGTGTCTATTTTTCAAGACTTCTGCACTGATTTCTCAAAAATGTAGCAAAGAGGCAAATTCCAATTCTTTTTTGTGGGAATTTATCAATTTATCCAAAGCCAGTTCAGACAGAGGGCAGCAGAGGGACTCAGTGAAAAGATCAGACCCAGGTGCAGTACTGGGACCTTTCAGAGGGCCACAAACCCCCAGTGAATTCTCATAGAGATCTCAGGAAAAAGCGAAGAGACAAAGTGAAAGATATGGTTTGTGAATGCACCCCATTTGTCACTAGATGTCCTCAAAGAACTCGATCTCCCAACTCTGTCATGAAGATGATGCACTCAGCAACCCTACAAAACATTGCAGCTCAGACAGCCTCTGAACAGTAAATTCAGAGGGACCGTGTTTCAAAGAGTTTCCCACGA
>JALIRH010000001.1:14759466-14834466 GCA_023055505.1 Callipepla californica brunnescens
TCCTGTAGATATTACTGCTTGAGAAATGGTTTGTTTCTGGTAGTTTTGTTTTGTATTCTTACCATGTCATTATATGTCTAGAAAAAAATTGCTAGCAATTTTTACTAAGCACATTTTACTTAGTGTAACACAGACAGTTTGTTCCAATGTGATCATTCTGAGTCTAACATAACACCCAGATACACTGTAAATGACATAGGCATTGACATTTACATGTGTACTGTCATGCAAAACCATTTCCTGCTACACTGGACATAATACTATAACTGAATGAAAAAAAACCATCCTAGTTTCATGATACCATTTTTCAAGCCATGGTCAGCGTATATAAAGGTTCTTCAGGGTAAACCTCATCAGCGCAGAGCAATGGATTTCAAATTCTGTATTCTTACCTAGTGCTTTACAGCAAATTACAGTTCCAAGTCTTACAGGCTGATAGATTCCTTGGAAAGAACAGAGCTTACCCAAGGTGTCCCACCTTTTCCATGAGAGGGCAGGAATTAACAGATATATAAATGCTGCAAGTCTGAAATACAGAAACCTGTGAACTGGATAAGCCAAAAGCTCAGAGACTGCTAGCACTCTGCTGTGTTGCATTTCATAGCTCAAAATATTGAGCTATAGTGTTTAAGATACAGTGTCTTTTCTCCCCTCTGACTATCCAGCCCACAACAAAGTCAGGTATATAAAAGGTTATGTCTAATTCACATATACAACAACTTAGGCTCTTCATTGATACATGAATTTTAAATACTACAGGAACAAGAAATAAATTGGAAACTCAAACTTACTCCCCGTTTTTAAACTGTTTCAAGAACAAACATCTAAAGCTTTAAGGATTCAAGATGTGAGTAATGGGATATGAAGCTCTAGGTCATTGGTACGAATTTGCCCCAGATCAATGACATCCAGGAATTACTGCCAGCTGAAACTATTTGATGGCCAATAATAATTCCTAGTTCCAGTCGAGATTCTAATGAGCTACAGTCCTCATAAAAAATTACCATCATAATGAACTATGAGACTTACAGAAAACTCAAGGACTGTGTGGCTTACAGACTAAACTATCCTTCTGAAAGTAGTGTGCTGACTGCTGAATGGAGAACTGGATCCAACTGCACAGTTTTCCTGCTAAAGGAAGATGCTAGCAAGTACACTGACTGTCTGCAGCCAGGTACACTGCAGCTTGTAACTTTAACAGTTCAATTTAGGAGGAGTTATCTATCCACCATTTATATAGTTGAGAGAAAAGCTTCTTTAGACGAGAACTCAAATGGAATAAATTGAGTTCTGTTCTGAATTTTGAATTGTTTTGTGTGAGAGCTTCCTCCCCATGAATCACGCAAGGAACTTCTAAACTTAGGCATTAGGTGATGAGAGTACTTCATTTACTTTCTGACACAGAACAAAGCATTGGTACACTGCTGAATCCCACAGAAGCCAAGAAGCAGAGGACTACACATGCTCAGACATTCAGAAATAGTAAAATTAATATTGGAGTGGAAGTGGACTATTTTTAGTAAATATATACGACAGTTAAAATGCTTTTTAAAAATCTTACATGAATGTTTGGGAAAATTAGTGTCTTACACTAAATTATGGGACAGTTTCTATTATTAATACGCACAAGACAGCCTTAGAAATTTTCAGAAATACTGATTTTGTATGACTTAGGATTCTATTGTGCTTGTTTTCTTAACGAAATAAACAAGTGAACAAACAAACAGACAAAACATACTCTCTGAAAATGATTTGTATTGTGAATTTCTAATAAAATTAACCCAAGTCAGTTTAAATACTCTTTCTCCACATTCCCAAATCAAACCCTACCCAGGTTACCTCAATTACAGCAGCACATTAACATTTCTGTATTTACATTTTTGTTATCCTATAAACATGCAATAGGCTGTAGGTTCTCCAAAAAGTGGACTTTTGCACTGATCTCCTCCAAGGGCTTATGTTTTAAGGTAAGTAAAGAGCAGCCAACAGAAACTTCATCTGAAGACAAATCAATTCATTGGTTGCTCTTTTCCAGCTTAAAGCAGAAGAGCGTGAAACATTACTTTCAGATAGAATGAAGATCCTATGACTATCCTGAAGATGGTCATTAAGTAGTGTAAAGAAAAAAAGACAAATGTAGAAAACAATTGAGCCTGAAACAATTCTGAATATTTTAAATCCGGACTTTTAATGTGCTCTCCTCTTTCACAAACTAGTTAGTGGACCTCATGCAACCCAAAACAACAGTTGATATTACGTGCCAAAAATGGGGCAATAAATCAGGGTCTACTGTGTAATTATGAAGATTGAGATTATTTGAATACACACATCCAGCACCCGTGTGGTATGATTTTTCAAGCTGGACAACACCCAAGACAGAGCTCCATTTAAGCATTTATAATTAAAAGCGTGCAGTAAGAGACCATTGAAGTCAACAGTACAACCTCAGCAGTAATTGATATAAATAAGTTCAAGAGTGAAAATGCCCTTTTACAAGCGCCAGAGTGCTGTTTCTAGCAGCCCTGCATGGTGCATGACACAGGAGCACCGAAAGCCTTCCATTTCCCTGGCCTTCATGATGTAGGAAAGGCAGTGAGCAAATTTCGCTTGTAGAATGCACAGTTTTTCTGAGGAATAATCACAGAATCACAGAATCGTAGGGGTTGGAAGGGACCTCTAGAGATCATCTAGTCCAACCCCCATGCCAAAGCAGGAAGACAACAGGGTGGAGGAGTCAGGGCTTTCTCCACTTGCTTTTTAAGCCCACACAGTCTGGCCACAGAGTTATATGCCCGATTTGGACATTAGCTTGCTTATATTTTTCCTAGCTTATCATGAGATCAATTAGATGCTAAGAAAATAAAAATAATTATTTTATCTGAATATTTAAAAAGGTATTTTTTTAGTCTTTATTCTTTACTTTTTAATTGCCAAGTAACCAGATGAAACTGTCAACAGAAGCAAAATAACTTTGTATGTGACCACATGTCAGACAAGAATTTTCATCTGCATCTCACATAATGCACCCCAGGCATAAACTGCAGCCAGTACATGAGCTACAGAACTCTATTCCTTCTAAATTCCTCCTGTGTATCAAACATAAGAACCTACATTTCGCACAGAAAGATAAGAGACCTGGATCATCATGATTTGGGTCTCCATACCACCTTGAGTGGAATATCAGAGATTTCAGTTCCAAATCCTCTCTCTTCCTCCTTGGCAATCACCAGTTCATTTCTGACCCTTAAGGTTGCCAGTCCCTGCCCAGCTTTGGGCACAAAGCAAGAAAACAGCAAATAACACTGTCAAGGGAAGCCATAACCAGAACAACACGGTTGCATAGCCATACAACTTAGATGTCATTTTGGAAATCTTAAACTTTCTACAGCAATTTCAAAAGAGCTCTTTGTTAAAATTTGAAACACAGTGCTGTAGAGTACTGAGTAATTTGTCAGCACTTTCACTGTTCATGTGTCTTCGAGGTGTGTGATGGAAAGGCAAGGTTTCTTGGACAGGAGGAAAATGGATGAATACATCCTTAACTAATCTTTGGGCTACACACTTCACTTCAAAGACACTCCCCAGTAAAAAATCGCACACAGGATTTTTTAAAAGGAAAATAAATGACCTAAAACAAAACATTCTGAGTAGGGTTTGGGTGTTTTAACAGTTGTGTGGATGCATTTTACAAAAATTATCTCAGAAGATCTGAGTATGAAGACCTGGAAAGCACATTCCCATATGAACATGAGCAATGACTGTCAAATAGACAGCAAAGATCACTCTTATTTTTTGTTTACTAAACAGACGACAGAGCAGCCCAGATTCTGCTGATACTTTTAATGATGTTAAGGCCACAATGTGTTTCAACAAAACAGTAAAACAGCCTTCAACAGTAACAACCTCAAACCCAAATGCCAGTCTGAAAAAAATGCTCTGAACATGATTAGTGCCATGGCAACGTCATCTACAGTGGTCACACAGTGACAAGGAACTATTGTAAGACTATTTTTTTCTGAGCTATCATTCTGCTCAGAAATGTTATAGACTTTTTATGACCTTAACTCCAGCTGAGAGGGACAGTACCCAACAAAGGGTCCTTGTAAGGTCTCACATGAACTACTGGATTCTGAAGCAACCCCAGCATTACTTCCTTCAGCTGAAGATTCTCAAAATTTGCCAGAACCTCATACCTGACCTCTGTATATGTATCAGGTATCGTACACCTGATCATCTCCTATTCACTACCTCATTCATTTCTTGCAAAAATACTTGGTTTGCATAGACATTTACACCCAATTTTTCTTCATTTGAATGCTCTGGCCAACTAAAGCCCAATGAGGTTATTTCATGTTCTCGTGATGTATCACACAAATGTGAGGAATCCATTCTATATAAAACACAACCAAGCTTGCATACAGAATACACATTTTTGCATGTCTGCTATCATTTTGCTGTCTATCATACACACATAGAAGTACATTACCTCCATGAAAAATTCTCAGTGTTTGAGAATTGCAGTCAAGCCTGTCCTGGCGTACATACTTAATTTTCTGCCCCTGATCTTTTATGGTATCATGTCGCACTTTGACATGGGTATTATTAACTTGAGTAACTTTCTGCTGAATTCTTAAGTAAACAGTATAGAATAACAGAACAGTAACTCAATTTTTTTGGTTAACTTTAATGAGGCAATGTTATGTCAGTTAATAAACCGCTTATGAACATCAGAAGAGGAACTAAGAAAGCAAAATGAGATGCAAAGGGAAACGCCAACTAAACCATGAGTTTGTCATAGCAAAACTTCTCTTTGCCCATGCTGACATACATAGCTGATGTTTCAGATGAATATACAAAAGCATCACATCAGGTAGCCATCTGTAAGGTGTCTGTTCCTGACAAAAACCTTATAAGAATAATGGCTTAAACCATTTCATATTATCTTATCTTGAACAAGTTGACTCTTATGCCAGGTTGGTACTGAACAGTTTTAAGCATCTGGCTGGACACTTTCTCCAAGCAGCAGAAGACAATATGCAAAGCTGGGGACTGATCCAGTTCATGTCAAATGAGCACTGTCCATAACTATCTATCTCTCTTTTCTACTACACAGAAAGGTGAGACTGTTTCAAAGGGGCGTATCTGTCTGCAGGTTAGGTAGGATGAATCCAGACTGTTTAGTAGTCCATCTGGAAGGTCACAGGGCTCCTGGGTGAGAGATGCAGTAAAACAAGAAAACTAACGTTTATGTTCCCTGTTCTCTGTATCAGGAGCTGTTTGCCAAGCTTGGAAGATCCAAATCAGTTATCCTATCAGCACAGAGGCATCCTAAAAGTATAAGGAGACTCTACAAATAAACCAGAGGTAATAAATGACAAGAACAAACCTAGAAGAAGCAAAAGCCCATGGTCCCAGCAGCAGGACATTTCTACCAGCCTGGTCATTCCCATCAGGCTTGGGACCAGTCCCTGATCCAAACTGCTCAAAACAGTGCAAAGAAGTTCTCTTCTATACCTGCTCCTCTCCTCAAATAGATTTCCATCAGCAATCTTGGGAGACTGCCAACTCACAGAATATATTTAAACATTTTCCATTTACTGAAATGTCACCTCCTTCATTAGACACAGGTGAGTGTCTCTGTCCTTTTGCTGTCTTTCTATGTCACCTGCCAACAAATTTTTTCGTTCAAGACTATGGAAATTCCGTATTTGGTCTTCTCAATCTCTGTTTTTAGCTTAAATTAATGGCTACATCTGTAACCAAATTAAGAAGCATTACTTAAAGATAAGGCAAATCTACAGCTGTCTTTTTGAAACCACAGAGCACTCTCTTCAGCCACTGCTCAGATTTGAAGCTGAAATCCTCCCAGATCTTCACTTTGTGAGCACACTGTCTGGAGCAAGGCATCAGTTTTTGCAAACTACTAAAAGCACAGTTGATAAGCCTGAGTCTGTTCACACAGAAATGTACGGCAAAGCAATCTATCTATCTCCAATGGGAGCCAAATCTAGTAGTGGTAGAGCACCTGATATTCCCCAATTACCTCACTGGAACACACAACCTCACACAATAAAATGACTGAAGGAGAAGAAATGTTGGAAAATTAGTGATACATCTCCTTAGAAACAAGTTACAAGTAGAAACTTTCTTAATACTTAAACACACACACACACACACACACACACACACACATACACACAAAAGGGTGAAAAGACTCAATTTCAGTAAAAGGTTTTACTAAAGTAGAGAAACATGTATTTTTAAAAAAGTTTAGAATTTCCAGTGCAAAATGTATTAAAATTACTTTCTTTTATCATTTTAGTAACAACGTATGATTTGTCAAAATAACAGTAAAAACTCTATAAATATCTGTTCAGGGATTATTCCAATAGCATGAAAAAACTACTGGAGAAGTGACACAGAATATAGAACTGTCATCATACATTTGCATATAAAAGGCTGTTTAAAACTGATAGGCACATAAACAGAAAATACATGCTATAAAATTAGTCATTTTAAGCATGGATCTTTAAATAAAACTGGTAAAGTACTTTCATTTTAGCTAACTCATTCTAAAGATGAATTACAATAATGGTGTAGCACCTAGGAACACATTTTCTCCAGTTTTGTATATGTATAGTAGTTTGATTATTACACTGTTTGACCATGTCTTCATTAACTTACCTTAAAATATTTTACTTATTACTTCAATAATGTGTTTTTATAAAGAATGTAACTACATTCATTAAATAAAAGCGTTATTCTTCCTTTCAAAAGAAGATTTATGGCATGTTGGAGACTGATAGTCAGAAAAACATACAGAGCAGTCCCATGGCTACCAAGAAGTATGCACATTTTTGAAGCTCTTCCGATGCAACATTTGCAGGGAAATTAGTAGCTCTAACAAGCACACCAAGAAACAAAACTGTTTTGGGCCTCCAAGCCCTTTCATTCAGAAACAGAAGCAGCAAACTTCAAGCCGAGTCCCAAGAACATACACTGAATTTGAAGTAGTCCACACCATAAAAAATACATCTTTGAAAAACAAAGAAACAAACAAATACAAACAAGAAAGGAATTCTATGTTTCCTTCCAATCACGACTGAAAACATGGACAAGGGTCAAAACTGCAGCAATGACCTACATTCCGGAGTCCAACTGGTTTGGATGGTTGGTTAACTGACAGAAATGTTGTCTTCTCTCATAATTGTTCCTCTTTGAGAAACTTCTGGCACAATAACCACTGGACTGGCATGCGCACAGTCCTGTGCATATTATAAGTACATAAGTATACTCTGTACAAAGTACTATTTGCCTTCTTTTTTTTTAATGTAAAAGTGTGAATTTCCAAAGAAACCAGCAAGAGCTGGTCTGAATAAAATTCAGATTTTTATTCTGAGAATAACAGATTTAGCTTCTCTGTCATACTGTTTGAATTACTCATAAAAACAAGCCACATGAACCCATGTACAGTAAATATATATATAGGAATAATTAGTGTAACCACTGATTAGCTACCTAATTTAAATTTCATTTCATTAAAATAAATAAGCTAAAATAAAAGTACTCCTTCTCAAAAGCATTATTATGCTAACTGCAGAACAAAACAACAGAGAACACCTTGGCAAGTGAGCAAATTCAATCCGTCTTCAAAAGCAGAATAAATTGTTTCTTTTGTGACAGATGTTTGCCCAAAACAGCTTTCCAAACTTCAAGCAAGGGAGATTCCACAACACCTCAAGCTATCCCAACGCTCCACTTTCTTACTTTCCAGAAGTTACTTGACATCTGACTTCCTCTGCATCAATTAAAAACAATAACTGTTTGTAGACATGCCCTTGCTAGTATGAAAATCTCTATGCGTATTGCAAAGATATGATTAACGATGACAAAAATGATAAAATTTACTGTCAAAATGAACACTCTGTACTAGTAAAGACAAACAATTTTCAGTATTACTCTGCTATTAAATTCTGGCTAAATATTAAATAAAGTTTCATCCTCTATTTTTATGCCTGACTATTACTATTTCACAAACACAAGAAATTATCTATTTGTACCTAAAGATCTGTTCCAACTTTGCAAACAGAACTGAGCTGAAACTGGCATTGGCTTTGCTATCAGGAGCAACAGTAACAACAACTGGTTGCCATAGAATTGCCATAGCAAATGAAGGTCTGGAAGAAGAAATTCTGGAAGTACTACTTTAAGTATACTATCACGTACATTATTATATTTTTGACTAAAGACAGTATTACAGTTCACATGTATACAGTGACCACACTACTCATTCTAAGAATTTAGTACAGCTGTTTAAGACTTAGCACAACTCTTCAAATCTAGAAGACACTGAGACCTCCTTTTACATTGAAATGAAAAACTGAAAAATTATTTTCCTTGCAGATAGCTATTTCAGAACTACAGTTTCATGAATCAAAAATAAAAATACAGCTAACATGCTACAGAACTGAATCCCTCCTGTCCATGAATGCTGAAAAATAGTCCAATTCAAAGCTATAAAATTAGCAATGATCAATATCATGAAAAGCAACTTCTCTCATTCACAAGCATCTCTAAAGGGTTAAAAATATCGCTGATTTTTCATATTCAGATTTTCTTTGCCTTTAAAATCAAATTTTTAGAAAATAATTGTATAAAATTGTAATGAGGAAATTTCAAAATGAAAGTTTTGTTTTGAGACAGAACTAATACTGTCATTATGCATCTTCAACATAATGGTATTAAAAATGTGTTGAAAAAATGTCAAAATGTTTCATCTTTGTCAAAAACTTTTTTTAATACAAAACTGATGGAACAAATTACAGACTGTTTTAGCAGTGAGAGGTAATAATTAAAAGGGCTGTAAATGTTAATATAGCTCTAGTATTTACTGTCTAACTTGATAATGAAGGGTATCTATATTTTCTCTATAAAACTAATGAAGCCCATACAAATATTAAACAATGGTAACAAACATGACAAAATTAAAGCAAAATTTACCCAAGGAAGGAAGGAAAATGAATTTAGGCCATAGAGGTAATTAGAGAAGGAGACATTCTGTAGGAATGCTCTTGTTTATAGAGCCGCTGAAGGAGCTAGGAGTTAGATGTGCACATACACATCTCTGTCTAGGTGTCTCTCCTCAGCAGCTATGATCCAATCACTACCAGGAGTTCCTGAGTGGAAAATTCCTCATTAAAGATGAGAAAGCCATACACTTGCTAAGTTTTGCTTCATATAAGACTTTCTGAAGTACTTTCTAAAACAAATAAATTTTTAAGGAAATGAAAGGATATCTCCGAATTTAAGATGGAAACGTAGAGAGAACTGAATGACTACAGTTACTCTCCATTACTTTGCTGATGGTGGCATGATGCATGATTTTTGGAAATGAACTCAGAGGGAGTTCTGGGTAAACAGAACTTTGATAAAATTACCTCCCACCTTACACTGACCAGCTAGACTTCATTGTGCATGGAACATTAAAAGGAAGAAGATTCCAGGCTTTAAAAAATTTACAATTGCAGTAAGGTATACTGCAGGGATGCAATTGAGTTTTTTATTAAATATCTAACATTTCTCTACCTTCTACACATGAAGGATGCAAAGACAATTACAAGGAACCATCACGAGGTAGCTTCGTTACTTCAATATCACAACAAAATCCTCACAGACAGTTTACACTTCTTACTATGGAGCACAAATGCCTCTTTCTTGTACTAACCAGACATTTGGAAACACGACTGTCTGAAAATTCCTAGAAGCCTGAAGTTTCTATTGCATACAAAGTAAGTACTGTTATATCTCTTTGGCAAAATTGATTAGTAGGGTGGATTTCTGAGCACCTGGCTTTTGAGTATCTTAAAATATTTTACAGCAAGCTTTTCATATCATACAACTTCTAAGCATGTTCCACTACACTCCCTTTGACATACATTTACACATTGCTTCCTACTGCATTTTACAGTCTTTGTTTAACACACTAAAGTGCTAAATAATGAGATATTGAAGCCCCAGTGTTACACTCAGCCAAATGTTAAACATTCTACATGCTACAGCAAAAAAACAAATTTTGGGCCTTTCTGCACAGCTCAAAAATAATTGGAAGAGTGAAATAAATAATAAAAAAAGAAATAAAACACATTTTAGCTGTTCATTATCATGGGAATATTGTTTTAACAAGACATATAGAATCACATTATCATTCTATTATTTCAATAAGCTTGATGTTGATACAAGACCGAGACAGTTATCAAAGCAGAGGATCATTCTTGTACAGAAGGATTGTATCATTTAATGGGACAGAGATGTCACATAAACTACAATGTCAAATAGATAACAAAATACAGGACTGAGCTTGTAGTGGTAATGATTTTATGTTAGCATACACGGCTGCATCAACATAACTGATATTCTACATGAATATAGATATATCTGTTTTTTAAACTGACACCATTATAGTGCTTATTCCACAAAATCCCTCACAAATTCATCTTTTATTATATGTTCACACACACTTTTAAAATCTGTACATTTTTCCTTTTGTCTGTGGTTTTAGAGATCGCTCATTGATTCAGACATGTAATGACGAGTGTAAGAAAACCTTCTTTTGAAATTAAATGAATGCTTATGGTAATTACCGTAAAATTTTTATCATTGAGGACATCAGTTCTCAAAGTTTGCATGCTTTTTTTCAGCTAAATATTTGTACTAAAAGAAATCTGAAGAATTATTCTTCATGATCCAGTACATTCTTGCTGTTTCTTAGTAACAAGGAGCCAAGCAAACATTTCTTACATCATATAGTTTCAGTAAAAAAATAGGTTCCAGACATGCCATTTATTTTACAACTTGATTTCTACGTGTGGCTAACACAGTGACCACCACCTATGTTGTAAACTGAACTTTGAGACATACCGAAATTTAAGATATTCACAAGCTGCTTTCCATACATGTTTCACCTTCAGACCTACTTCATCCTGCTGTAGATGATTTGGTGTCACATTCACTATACAGATATTAATATAAATGCATAGTTGCAAGAAGATCTGAGTTTTAATCATTTTTGAGCTGGCTCTGGGTTTGCAGGTAAAACAACAGGACCGCCCATTACATACCTCTGAATGACATGTTTGTAAGAGGGATGGATGGAGGCAGCTTTACTTCTGCAAGCTTTAGCTACTGCACATGTTGCTTCTTTTCATGTAGTTCATTACAGACACACCCTGTGAAACCACATTAAAAGTGCAGGTTGCATTTGAACAACCACCTGAGACCATATAAAGGTACAATTTTAACTACAGTGCTACCAGGCAAACACAACCTAGCCATGTGAAGAAAAACTTAAGACTTCTAGAGTGTATCATACATAGCTATGTTTACGAACAAACAGAAGATGGAAGGGTGAAAAAGTTATTTAACAGGTCAGGGATGTCACTCTATTCTCAAACCCAAGGTCAGTTCAGGAATAAACGCCAAACAAGACCTACATTCAGGAATGACTTCTGGGTTACTACTAAATGCCAGCTTTGTAAGGCTATCAGCATACATAACAGAAATTTCCAAATGGATAACCTATTTTTATTTTCTTCTGTTTGAATTAGGATCATAGAGCAGCCACCATTTCAGCAATGAAGCAGCTGCTGAAAAACCATCGATTTCAACATCATCTACTGTATTTCGTATTCCTCAGAAATCCACACTGATGCCCATCCTTCTTTATCTCATAGTTGTGGAAGTTGTTATCCAGACATTGTGTGATGTGCATACATTCTCATCTTCAAGAGCATAGTTACGCAAGAGCCAAAATTTGGGAAATGGATTATTACAATCTGACTTGAAGCAGAACTGAAATGGCAAAACTGGCTGAAGAAGATAAAACTTTTACTGGAAAAATATTTTCTAAATTCTCCTTTATTTCACTCTTAGTGCTAGCCAAAATAAGATTATACGGCGAAAAGACTTTGTATTACTTCTTTCTTTGCAGATCATAATGTCTGATCATGAAAACTACTGCAAGCTGTAACAGCTAAAACAAAGTTTGCATGGCCACCCCACTAGTATTTCCAGTGCCTGACCCTGTGATGTTTGAAAAGCAAGAAGTAACTTGGTCGTTTCTCTGCTACTTGGAGACAATTCCACAACTTGGCACAAAATAGAAGCGTTGCCAAGAACACTGTCTACACCCTGAGTGAAAAAACAAAGTTCCAAAAGTGAATGTGAGGGACAGAAACTATAGAAATGAGGAAAAAATTCACTTACATTTATCCAAGATGTCTGTCGCTATTACTGTTGAAACTCTGCTATGGGCTGAGGTCACAAGACCCTGTAAGCTAAAATAGAGAAGCTTCAGCTGAGGGTAACTGAAGCACATTAAAATACATATTAGGATTATAGATACTGATTGGAGTTTTAATTTCTTGATTTAATTTTCCCAAGACATGAAAAGTGACCTATATTTTTCAGTCATTTTTCAGTCCTGGAGGGAAGTGACTTTCAGTATTATGAGTATTATCTACCTCAGTAAAAGTGTTAATGTATGTTACATACTGTACATTATATGATAGCATGATGCTTTCACTGCATGAGTTTGGAGTTGCCATAAAGATGGGGAAACCGTATGTGATATATGCAGATTCTCCCAAACAAAACTACCATAAAACCTTCATACAACATCACATCATCATGTATGTAGCAAATGTATATAAAATAAAGTTAGTTTAAAAACTTTAAACTGTGTTACAGAACTTTTTTTCCTTAATTTTTTAATTAAAACTTAAGTCTGTGAGTCTGATAACTAACTTTTACATAGAATATGTACTTAAAAATGCTAGAATAACTTCAAAATTATTTTTGAATGCATCTTAGTGCTGTAGTTTGGAAGTCTACTGCATCTGACTACCAGGACTTAAATCAAGTGTGTGATCTACAAGGCAGGTGGAATCTTCTCTTAACCTGTGATATAAAGATCCTACTGTTGCCTTCAGTATGATGCTAAATTTGTCACTTGAATTGAATGTTCCCCCTTCTGGCTCACAATTCAACATGCTTTTGGGAAGAGAACTGACAATGCAAGAGCTAAAAAAATAGGAGAAAACAGAAAATAATATCCTAGGAAATCAGTGTTAAGAGCAGAGTTCAGAACAGAAAGAAACAAACTGGTAAATTCAGCTGAGAAAAATGCATCAGAAACAGCACTGTCGTTTATTATCTGTACTTGTATTGCACATGACATCTGCTAATGTAAATATGTACTTAGAATCACAGAATCATAGAACAGCCCAGATTGGAAGGGACCTCACAAGACCATCAAGTCCAGTCTTTCATGGGAAAAGCAAGCCTCGATGAGATTATCTAGCACCCTGTCCAACTGCATTTTGAAAATCTCCAGTGATGGGGGTCCTACCAGATCCCTGGGGAAGCTGTTCCCAGGAATGATTGTTTATACTGTAAAATGTTTATTTTTTACATGAAGACAAAACCTCTCCCAGTGCAATGATACTTGTTGCCCTTAGTCCTCTCCCTGTGGCTTCCAGTGAAAAGAGAGTCTCTGTACATATGCATGTATAAGCAAACACATGCAATGTGCAAACAGATTTTTAGACCGTAGGCAAATCTGTATCTGATACAAAGAGAAACAAATCCAAGACCAGAAGGAATGCAATGAAATCCAAACTACAGAAATTCTGACAAATAAAAGCAAATGCACAGATACTGTATACAGATGAGGAAATTCCAAGACAGCAAAAGTACAGTCAAGTGTGGATCTCTGTGCAAAGTTAATAAAGGAAATTGCCATCACAATATAGATATTTATAATACAGATAGATAGTATAGATATTTACTTGATTTCTTGCTCAGTCATAAGGAGGCTGATATAGGTGTAAATACAATAGATGACAAGTAAGAAACTATCAAGATACTGTATCACTTTGTCATACTAAAATAGTGTGAAACATCAAGAAATCCAGTGAAACTGTTCCATGGTATAGACTTCTTTTTTTTTTTTAGTAACTCTAGAATCCATCAGAAACCTACCAAAAAAGGCAGTCAAACATGTCATTTAAAAGATCACTAAAGCAGATAACATGATTCTAAAAAAGTCAGTTATGGAGGAAAAAACTGGCAAAATTTTCCTGCCCCAAAAATCAGAAGGTTGCATTTCATTTTCTTTCAATAGAAAAATACAGCAAATGTTGTTCAAATGATGAGACTAACTCAACAGAATAGGAGAAATGGTGGTTAAGGAATCCGTAATGGAACAGTAAATACATCATCTTTACCAATTCATTTTCAGTACCTAGATCTGAGAACTAGTCTGAAGTTTCATGAATGCACGTAAGCTCACATAGGATGACTATCTTCCTGTCTTGATGACATAGGATAGATGCCACATCACCATATTCCAACTGGAATTAGTTGTTTTACTTCCTCAGTTAAGAAACACTATCAAAAATAACAAATTGAAGTTGAATTAATTATTCTCACCATGAATGGTCTAACAATTTATTCCATCCAAACATTCTATGTTAGGAAATGCAGAATGTTGAGTCTGACAAGCTCAATGTGTAAAGAAGTAAAGCTCTCTCAACAATGAGCTCAGCTCAATCCATAAGCAGTAATTTATGAGGAAGGAAATAAAAAAAAAAGTAAGGTAGGGGGACATTGCTATGTCCAACAAAGAAAACCTGTGCCACAGACAGTGCATCTGAATTTGAGGTTAACTCAAAGGAGGAAGATAGGAATTTCTGTGGTCATTTTATTAAAGCTGAATTAGATATCCAAATCTGACTCTTAAAATTTTGTAGACTATGCATTGAAAATACTGTGTTGACCAGAAGTTTCTTGATTAAGAATGGTGACCAGGCTCTCAAGCCTCAACTATTACAGTGAAAGGCTGAGACAAGGCGTAACCATCTAATGTTTGGTGGAATAAACCTTCCAACACATCAATTAAGAAACTTCCCACTGGTATGTGCCCCACACTTGTATTTATGTTAAACAGATGTAAAAACAGACTACTCTGTATTGACTTCATAAATTCAGCCTGTATCAGATGCCATGCCCTAAATCTTACTCCAGATCATCAGTAAAAGAAAAAACAGCATACACTTCAGCTTTCACTCAAGTATGAATGCAAAACGCTCTTGAAAGCCTCAATCATTTCATTCTATTACAGGACAAACACACCTCGCAGCCAAATACTTAGATCCTACCTGAAGAAACAAACAATCCTCAAATTCCCCTCCCTCCCTTCAGTTTTGAAGAAAAACTCTCTCTGGAATAAAATGAAAGAAAATTTTACAATCTACATGTGTGCACACACACACCAATATAGACAGAAGAAAAAGCCACAGAATTTTAGGTACTAACATGCATACTGAAAAGAACTACTGAAAAAATCTGGTGCTTCAGGAAGTCAGATACTCACCAGACACAGCTACATAAGCATTTTTTTTTTTTGTTTTGAATATAGCTCCATAAGTAGGAAATACTATATTCAGACTTTATATTGTGCAATAGTTCAGTACAAACTTTTCAAAATATCATATACCCTTCAGATTGACAAAAAATTATAAGATTAGATACGACAGTAAGACTGTCCTCGTTAGAGACACATATAACGAACACAGCCAGCCAGCAAAGGTAACCATCACCATTTTGATAATCAATTTCAGAACTGAACAGAATTTCCAGAAATGACTTGAATGAACATCAGTTCACAGAAGGATGGAGATTAGTACAATATTTTACATTAATTACTTTGGTAAAAAAATAGAATAGTACACAATTAAAAAAAAAAAGAAACTATATTATTTTGTAAATATTTACAGATTAATTCAAATTTATCAACTACTGACATTAATCAAAAGCAGACTGATGGCACTTCACACAACTTGGTGATCATCATAAATCCAGACGGTGTATCAGGTTTCATCAGATAGAGGTCATGTTTTAAATGAAGGCAGAATTTGTTATGCATTATTCATCCATCAGAAAATATTACAAGGTGGGACAACTTTTTATAGTTTATTACCATAGCATATTACAAAGTGCATTTGCAAAATAAATGTTTAACCGATGATTCTATGACAAGTCGTTTCAAAGCACATTATAAGATGCAAATATCGTTACAATACGTGTGCATGTTTGGTGCATGAATTACAGTCATCAGACATGGTATAAATTGTCATAAAGTTTAACAAATGATAATAAGATATTTATAAATGGCATCTAAACATGAAATGTGCACTGAGAAGTAAATGGTACTAAAATTAATCCTCGTATGAAGGCTCTTCTTTCAGCAGAACTAACCAAGTTAGGTGATTTCATGGCTTGGATCCCTGTAAGCAGTGTCTGAGATAAAACCTGCTCACTAAAATTCCAAGGCAGTCAGAAACTTCATTCTTCAGAAGTGTTCCAGAATAAAATCACAGACAACTGTCTATCAGCTAGACCGCACAGATTAGCTTTAACAGAACTTTCAAACTGTTTCTTACAAAGAATTAAAGAGAAGAAATGTGTTTACTTCTGCAAACAAATTATCTGAGGAGGCAAACTGTTGAAACTCTTCATGATAGTTCTTTGCTCATCAGAAAAATCTACTTCACCACAGTAGAGAAGAAACAGCCTTCTCTTTCAAATAATGCATCATTTGATCAGTGATATTCAGTTTACATATACTGATCTATATCAGCCTTTATCACTACCATTTAATATTTAACACCATAAAGCAAAATGTTGATGAGAGCAACAGCATTTACGTTTTTTAACATTTGTGTATAACAGAAAGCTGTCATCAGGATACTTCCTAGCCAATTACAGAAACTAATTGGTCTACCTGAAGGGGAAATTTATATCAATCCCATTTGTAAAGTCAGACTGAGAGGCTGACAAGATCCTGAAAATAAAGAAAAGTACTCACTTCCAAAATCAGACAACTGACTAGAAAAAAGAACAACAGACAGAATGAGTGAGAGTGAGGATGACTAAAGAGAGATAGCACAGTCACGTCCTGTCAGCTTTTGTTCAGAGACTTGCCGGTACGTGAAATCATTCATAATTACAATACAGAACTTTAATGATTTCACTGTAACTAAGTAATGCTATAAACCTTCTTTAAATCTGCCAGGTTTCAGTTGCTGAAGAAGTTGATCTCCAGCTTCTGAAGCATAGTCAAAGAGCATTAGCTGGGTCTGAGATGTCTGATCCTGTGATGGTAATGTTGACATTGTTCTCTCAATCTTCTCTGAAGTTAAACAAGATTAGATACTGGAGCAGGACCTCGGGGCAGTAAAACAAAAGTGAAGTAATAATTTTGACAGAATGTGCCAAAAAAAAAAAAAAAAATCACAGGTTTAAAAGTAAACTAGACAAAATCATAGATGAAGAAAATCCACTTCATGCTTTTGAAAACAAAGTGGTCTGAAGCTTCACACTGTCTGGAGAATAAAAGGGAAGGACCTCGACTTCTTACCCCGCCTTGTCATTCCACCCTCCCCACCCTACGTAACGCACTCGGGTTGGGCACTCATACAGACAGGGTAGCAGGAGCTGGCTCAACATCCAGCTCTCATACTCTGCTGGATTTAAGCAACGTATTTAGAAGCCTGGATGAGGTGCTGACATCACATGCAATGATATGTGACATCTCAGAGGATGCACACATTACTTGCATGAAGTTTGCACTTTATGTAGCTTACACGGGAGTGCTTACACAGGGAAGCACAGATGAATGTGCACTTGCACAACCTGTCTAAGGAAGGCTGTTACTTCTGATCTGTGGTGCTGCGAAACACTTTCACTTGCTCATTATACACTTCTATTTGGGAGAGGAAAAAAATATTGGCACTCTAAAAACAAAATTATTTATTTTTCAAATATTTCACGACAGTGACTTGTTTTGCACATTCAAGACTCCTTTTGGTACCTATAGTAACTGTTCTCAATGTTACATTTTTCTCTTTAGGGTATATTCACTTTTAAAAAAATCAGTCTTATGTTTATACAACTAATACAGCAAAGCCTGGGTTGGGAATACTCAAAATCCAGCCATTTCCCCTACACCTCTGAGCCATCCTGCTCAGCAAAGCATCCAGTAACCTTGTGGCTTTCCTTAAAAGCCCTCACATGCAAGGTTCTGCAGAAAATGATCATCTTCAGCTTTTCCAAATACAAAGGAACTCAGCAAGCTGATATAGCACATGAGGCTCTGAAGTCAATCCTCAGCCATTCCTGTGTGCACTTCTTGCTTACTAAAGATGTAACCATTCTGGTAGAATGCTCAGCACATGGAGGAAAGTGACTATAGCCATAGCCAAAGATCAAGAGGATGCTGCTTCGAAGTGTGGAAAATGCTATGCAGGATACTCCCCATCCTTCCAGCAATGGCATCGCTTCTTGCTCTATTGACACTACTGGGTACTGTTTAACCTTCCTTGTAAATGCGGTTAAGCTCAAACCAAAGCAGGATAAAAAACACAAAACAACAGAGAGCAAAAAACACAAGAAAATATCCTGCAGTAAACTGAGATTGGAAAAAAAGATAGTAAGAAGATTCATATCATGAAGAAAATTTGTAATAAATAATGTTTCTTTATCATATGTTATTTTTTTCCCCCTGAGAGTTACATGACAAGTACTTCAAAAACCAACATACTTTGCAAGTATTGCTTAATACAAGAAGCAGCCTTACTGGCACCTTCAGCTGTTGTGCAATTTCAAACGCAGGAAATGATTAATAACAAACAAACAGGAACTTTCTACATGTATTTCCACAGCCACCACTGCAGCCCTCTTTGTTTATCTCTGTGGCAGAACGATTCAATAGAAACACAGAAGCCACTGATTCACAGAGAAATTAAATCAATTTCAACACACTCTAGTCATGTTGAATATCTTAAGTCCTAAAGGACTATATTTATTAACTAAAATTATTCTTATGTAGATGGATACTCAACAGACTTTAAAAATAGCTGAAATCTGATTAGAATATGTCTTCCTTTGAAATTCAACGTCTTGTTTTAATCTTTCCCCTAATCTTCTTTACAGTTAATTATGCACTTGTTAAAAGTTTTTTTCTTTTCCTGATGCACTCAGCAGTTTATGCTGGTCATACATATTAGGAAAAGGCCCACTACTCTGAACACGTTTCCTATGTAGTTTCAAGGCTTCGGATTAAAGTACAGAAGACATCAAGGAAGTTCAGCTGGAAATGTGCCACATCCATGACAAGCAGAGACACTGCAGTGAGTTCTGCTTGTAGTCTGGTGCATTCATGGGTGGTACTGGCACCAGATGAGGTTTAAACAAGAGCAATTGTGGATTCCTGCACCTAGGGAGAATAACCACATGAACTGGTACAGGTTGGGGGATCACCTGCTGGAGAGGAGCTCTGAGGAGAGGGGCATGGGTGTCCTGGTGGATGACAGGTTGGCCATGAGTCAGCAGTGTGCCCCGGTGGACAAGAAGGCCAATGGTATCCTGGGGTGCATTAAAAAGAGTGTGGCCAGCAGGTCAAGGGAGGTGATCCTTCTCTACTCTGCCCTGATGAGGCCTCATATGAGTACTGTGTCCAGTTCTGGGCTCCCCGGTACAAAAAAGACTGGGATCACCTCAAAAGGGTCCAGTGGAGGGCTACAAAGATGCTAAAGGGCATGGAACACCTCCCGTATGAGGAAAAGCTGAGAGACCTGGGTCTGTTCAGCCTCAAAAAAAGAAGACTCAGAGAGGATCTGATCCATGTCTATAAATACCCAAGGACTGGGAGGCAAAGGGATGAGAGTGAACTCTTCTCAGCAGCGTGTGGTGATAGGATGAGGGGAAATGGCCACGAACTGATGCACAGAAGTTCAGCGCAATTGTTCATGGGAACTTCTTCACGGTGCAGTGACGGAGCACTGGCACAGGCTGCACAGAGAGGTGGTTGAGTCTCTTTCTCTGGAGACTTTTAAGACCCACCTGGACCTCTATATGCTTGTGAAGAATATTTTTTGATTGATCTATTCAACACAAAAATCCTATCACAGACTCTTCAGATACTGATTCTCTGCTTCTGTTTTGTTTCTTTTATTTTCTCTATATCCCGTCTTACTGAGACCACAGTAGCCTGTATTCACGTGTAAACTGAATTTTTTACTCTAAAGAAGGTCTTCTGTTCCTGTCTAAAGAATGCATAAATCTCACAAATTACAAATAGGCTAGGTCAGGATCCTGAAAGGTGTGTGCCAAGATCTGTTGGCTACAGTCCACAGCCACCCTCTGATGGCTGGATCAGGAGGGACATTAGCTATAGAGATTAAAACTTCACTCTCCAAATCCCATGCCACTGTCCTGTTCTTTGAGAAAACCAGAACAGTGCTTTGCAATTTCCATGAACAACCTGTTGTTTTCATGAAAATACAGCATTTTTTTGTCAGACCTTGACATGAAGTTCTACTGAATTTCTTTAACCAACTCCTTTCCTTGGACAGCCTTTGATTTTAGGGTGTCAGACTTTTTACCTGAAACACTTATTTCTTCAAATAAAATGTATTCAGCTACACAAATCTCTCAAGTCTACCAAATGTAAGAGTTTTCTATACAGAAATGTAAGAGATGGCAAGTGCTCCGGTGCTCCAGAAATGCTAATAATGAAGATGCTGTGGTATGTTTTGCTCCTAATGAAGTCTAAAATCATGAAACAAACAAAACAGAAAGGTCTGAGAGATCAAGTCTAAAGCAGAAAAAAGCACTATAAGAAATAAGCAAAACATGAAAAAACCTCTACAGATAATTCGCAAAAATGTTCTCATATATATGCATGTATTAAAACCATCACTCGTTTATTTGTGCAAATACAGTTCTTGTGTAGTGTAGGTCACTAATGTGGGTAAATAACCTTCTAACATGTTCTTCAGGAGCCAAAGATTCATCAGTTTTTTAAGTGTCGAGTTTGTTTTATCTGCTCAGTATTTAGGGAATAAATAAACTTCACATACATCATATGGAATTTTTTTCTTCCTGAAGATTATTACTAGCATTATGAATAATTTTTGTAAATATTTTTTAGAAACAATCTAAATCTAATTTATAGGTGGAACATATTTTACATACTAAAAATATTACCCTGGTTTTGAAATAATAGCTTGCTTAAAACTATTACACATAGTATACTCTCACACAGATATACATGAATGAGGATGAAACCACACTCCCCTGTGGCTTTCGAAGTACAGCTTTACTAGGAGTTACACACAGACACAATATACTGTCTGAAATAGTAGGAGTGCATAATGGAAGTATCTGTGGAGACAGAAAAAAAGAAATGATCCTTCTTCAGGCAATTGAATGGTATTTTTATATAAAATGAAACATCCAAAATTCAGCATAATTTCATGAGATCATACTTCAAACTAAAAATGGTGTTATGATATTTTGTCAGCATACTTCTCAGTTTTCATAAATCTAGGATTATGTTTCCTTGTTTCAATTTTACTGTACAGTGAGGAAGGATTTTTGTGTCTGCTCACAAGAAGACAGTGCGTTTATTCTCAAAACCTGTGATTACACTGATTTTTAACAATCAGTGCAAACAGTTAAATTATCAGTGTAAGCAGTTAAGTTACTTCCTCAAAACGCATCATATTAATCAATACTGTCTTTCTTCTGCCACCACGGCATTCACTACTTGTCATTCCACAGTCCTCTGGAGTGCCACAAAGTCACCTCAAATCTTGATAAGGCTAAGTAAGTTTTTGGGTCAACTTGAAATTCTGACATATACCACATAATTCAGCCCTTTTTCCAGATCATTTATTAATATATTAAACAATGCCTTTTAATGTACAGGTCAGTGGTAGACAGAAATGTTAACCTTTTGCCATTCTGAAAATTGACAATTTATTCCTACTCTATCTTCTGTCTCTTAGCGTGTTTCCAACTTATGAGGGAACTTTAACTTTCACCCAGAACTATTCAGTTATCCTAATAATCTCTTGAAAAAGACTGTGTCAAAGATGTTTTAAATGTCCTTGTGAACCATATCCCTTGGTATTACTTTAAAAACAAATTTATTTTGGAGAACAAAAATACTGGAATTCTCAGTAATGCAGCAGAGATGTGCGAGCTCTGCAAATTCAGTAAACTTTGAGGCCAGCGAAGACGACCACAATTTGTCTCCCAGAAAGGTCAGAGCACCAAAAACTTCCAGCTGAATCAGTAATGCAGAAAAATTAATTATAAGGCCTTATTTTATCCTGTTAGAATTCAGCACTTCAATGCACATGGTAAATCACAAAGGCTGATGAAAGACTCTGAAGCAGCAGCAACATGGACAGTACCACAGTGGTGCGAATGCTCCCACATAGCTGACCAGGAACAAACTGTAGGCACTCCACAAACACAGCGTTAAATAACTGTCCTGCATAAGACAAATGATGACAGTGACAGACTGATAGGAAATACCTGTCATGATAGAAGGCAATATATGTGGCTAAGCTTTCTATACATCAACTGGAGAAGTCTGAATGATTGACTTGGAGGAGGATAATGAGGTACCCTGCTATCATTACAGACAGCACAGGAGAAAGTACAATAGGGCTTATCTGAAAATCTAAAAGTAGGAAATTAATGGCTCATTTTTTTTCTACTTTATGAAGAATAATAGGTATCATGAAGTCAGCCTGTGAAGGATTATAAAACTAAAAACAAACTGCCTGTACTTGATGCTTTGAAGGGGAACTGGGGAAAGATACAGAGAGAGATGTTAGGGAAATAATCTGTGTAGAACAGTGGCAGCGAGGAGACAAGATGACATTTGTCATGTGCTGAAAAGAGGCCAGCTGTAGTAACCGAAATGTGGAGAACCTTTATGAGAGTTTCAGCTTTGCACACAGCTTGAGAATCTGTACCCTCCCATGGATGCGTGGACTAAAAATGATACCCAGATAAAAAATGTGAGTTGTTTACGCTCCAAGCTTAAGAGATGACAATGATGGAGAAAGAGAAGCAGAGGACAGATTTTTCGTACTGACCTTTAAGACCTCCAGGAACCCAAAAATTGACATCAGAAATATTGCTTGAGCTTTATTTGTTCTTCTTTACTATGAGATATGATATCCAGAGTGCAAATCACAAAGATGATGATTAAATTTCTCGTTTAATGAACTGCAGAAATCTCTAAATTAGAAGGATATAAAGCAAACCAGCAAAGCGTACAATGTAATGGAGACGGAAGAACTCCATACTGGGGAAAGTATATATAGTGAGCTTACAGATTTGCTAAAGGTAGATGAAATCAATGGTTGAGCAGAAGAAGCCAATGAAAGAAAGAAGCAAGTATGAACTTTTTTATCAAATTTGTCAGTTTTGATCATAAAATCAAATTTATTTTCTCATGTAGGTTTGGCCACCAATTCACTTTTCAAAGCAGAAGTCATTCAATTTTTTTTTTTTTTGAAATAATAAAAAAAAATCCAGTGTAAGCGTACAGTTGGCAAGATCTGTTGCTATTAGTGGCACTGTAGCTCAGCCCCAAAGGTGGCTGATAGGAAGTGAGAAGCCTTGCTATATCCAGGAGTCTGTCCTTCAACACTTGCTGTGAAAGGTTGCCTTCAGTTATAATTTATGCGCAGGCTAGGATTGAAAAAAATACCATGTTTTGTTCTCACAGGTATGAAGTGCTACTTTCTCAGCAGACAACAGAAGCAAGTTGTCAGTGATCCCTGAAGCAAAAGTTCTTTCTGTAATTAGAGAAGACCCAATGCTTTCTGCAAGAAATGGCATTTCAATGTCATCAGGACAGGCACTGATTTGCAGTATATACACACTGGTGCGATTACAGAGCTGGCAAGTTGTTTGATGCAACCTAACAACACACACTCACTTTTGTGTGAACAGATACTAAAATATCTGTCAAACAGATTATTAGCATCTTGCTTAATGGTCAAAATTCAGCAACTTTTATGATTGGGAAATAAACTGAACATTTTTGGAGAGTCTAGCAGTGCTTATCTATTTTATATATAGACGTCTAAGAATACTTAGAAAATACAAGAAATTGTTCTAGCCATCATACACTCACTTGATATTTACTTGCACTGCCCCAAAGCAATTCTAATGCAGCTAAAATGAAGTATGGGAGGATGTTATGCAGTAACTCTCTCGTATTTTGTTACAGTTCTGGCATTATAGTTTTCATGTATCTGTCACATATCCAAAACCTATAATGAAAGACTAGATGACCTCTAGAGGTCCCTTCCAACCCCTACAATTCTGTGATTCTGTGATTATGTAAGAAAACATCAGGGGAAGGTAACATCCACTCTATCCTTTCAGTTGTGGTACAAATTAAAAGGACATCATTGCTTAGGTACTCAGATTTTGGCGGGATATGGAGAGAACAATATCAGTCAAAACTGTGACAGACTTCTTTTCAAATAATCCCAGCTTTATTTAATCTTGCCAATTTAGCATTATGTTTTGAAATTAATAAGGTCTCTGGTTGGTGCAAATGAACATAATTTATCATAAAGATTTTGGTTACCCGAGGATGCTAATAGATATTTTATCATAATACTCACATTTTCCTTTGGAATTAAAATTAAGGTCTTTACAGCCAGCTGTTAAAAAATAACTTACATTTACAATCTAGTATTACCTAAATAACTTGAAGGCTTTCTTTACTCTACGGGAAACACCTTCAAAATGGAGATACAATGCCCATCAAAGCCCACAAAGAGGCATGTGACTTTCCACATTTTTCTGTGTATCATCAGCTATCACCCTGTTCAACAGTGTGCTTTTAAGTAAACCAAAAACTGAGTTTTAACTCAGCAAGTTACTCTTCATCAGTTTTAACTACATATAAGCAACTGATGTGTCTCACAATGAAACAAAGCAAAACAACAAACTGAAAGACAAATGACAAACTGAATTATATTAGAAATTAGTTCTTCCCTTTTTTTAGGAATGTAAAACCCCTTACAACTACTTTAGGAAAGTCACCTCCCATCTTGAGTTTCTATGGGACAAAGCTAGTGTTTAATGAATTGCTGTTTTGTGACTGGTAGCACAAAGATGTTGAGCTCACTTGCTGAGATTGTACCATGCAGCAGTTAAACCAGTTTGACAGCAGGTCATTCCACAGGAACTGCCAACGTACTGCACATGACATAGCTATATATCAACTTTTATGCTGTTTTATTTTAAAATGTGTCTTACTACGTGCTGCAAAATCAAAGACATTTTCTTGAAGGGTTACAAAAGTAGTTACAGATTCTGTTTATGGCAGATACTGCTAGACAAAGAAGTTACATTACATAAGAATAGGCAGCAGGTGGTCAACAAATATCTCACATTACCGATAACATACCAAATGCTCCTCCTCAACCAAGTTCTATTAATTCACTGCTTTCCAAATTGATTAACAAGAAAAAGGTCCCATATACCATATATCCAGCCAGATATCACAAATTGGAAGAAGAAAGATAAATAAGTAATCAATCAACCAAAAAAATAAAAATAAATAAAGGAGTGGAGAAACAAAACATGATTTGGTGAAGGATATTTTCAGCTAAGACTTGAATGATTAGTTTGAAGTAGCTTTATATAGTTATGAAAAAAAAAATAGTTATGAAATATCGTAGCTATGTTTTGTTCCTATCAGATATTGATGTTATCTTCAGACATTATAAACTGATGAAACTCACTACTTGCATAGGGTAAGTTATGTTGCAGGCAATTAAGTGCATTTTGAGAGAAAGAAATCACTTTGCCATCAAGAGGCAATTTAGTTTATTTGCAGTGGGATGGAGATGGCCTCTGGAACTACATAGAATTTGTCATTCTTGCAGACTGTAATGTACAGAGCAAAGTACTAAAAGATTATCATGAAACCAAGTGCAAAATTCTACCTTCATTTTCATAAGTTAGATAACATAAGCTAACAGGGAGGCAACATCTGAAATACTGCACTAGGTCCTTCCTGTGTTCAACCTGGCAGGACAATAGAAAATCTGTACTCTTTTTTTTTTTTTTGGTGAAATATTTGCTCAAGCGTCCTTTGCAAAAGTGTTATCTACATTTACAGGGCAAGAACATACATATTGCAAGTTGTTGAAAGCTGTCTCTCTTCACATCATATTGCAACTTTTAGCTACAGACTTCAAAGAAGTCACTCTCATCACTATGAGACTTAAACAGCAGTTCTTTTTTTGTAAGGAAAAAGAAAGGCTCAAGACATTGTGTATGAAAAAGGTACTTTAGAACTTCAGAAAACATAATGCATTATTTTTAAAACCTTATCTTAAATATTTGAAACAACATTTTCTGAATTACAGTTTACTTATGCTGTGTGCACATAGAAGGAAGCTAGTATGTATTTTTTTACGTGATGCACAACTAGAATCTTCCTTTTGTAATAGCAGTTTCCTTTCAAATAAAATTAACAAAAATAGACAAGCCTCTGCTGCTTAAGAAAAACACCTGAACTCCTATTGAAGCTGCATTTCTCATTCAATACAAATACTCTTGACATAAACAAACCAAGGCAAATCTTTTACCAAATAGTATTTAAAATATGGAAGAGATTTTTTTGTAATTTTATTTTTCTTACTATCTTTAACCTCAGAGGCATTTTTCACGAGCATCCACACTGGCTATTAAATTGCTACTTTTAGACAGCACTCTGTGTAGTGTGATCCTCTTAGTCCACAATTCAGGAGTGATAATTGTTCTTCCCTTTTTACCTTTCTAGGAATCTGCTGAAATGCTTGGCTGCCTAAACTACAGTCATTTCCTTTATGCAATTGTAAATTAAATTTTGTAGAAGTGAAGAGTGATTTAAAAAAAAAAAAAGCAAAGAAAATTCAAGAGGAAGAGAAGGAGACAGTTCTGTGGGCAGTGGAAAATACTGAAGAAATGATAATTTTATGTTTTCATCATATGTAGTCTCCTCACCTGAGCTGACATTCAGTATAATCTACTTTAAACAATCATAAAGCTCGTGTTATTTTTATCTTGTAATGCTATTTTCTCATCTTTTTGACATACCAATGATGAATATTGACTGAATAATAAATAAGTGTTTTTCCTCTTGTTTATCAGTCATGTTCCCTGGAAAAATACAAGCTGTCCATTTTGCATTCTGTCCATTAAAATTACACCAAAGTGATTAAGTCGATTACAATGAATAATATACATTACCTGGAATACCACATGCATAAAAGATATATCTGAATAACAAGAGTTACAAGTACTAAATTTTAAAAAAGTGCAATTCTACTATTGTGTTCATAAGGGAACACTAAAAAGATAAAGAAGATTTCAAGGATAGACAATGCCTTAAAGAAACCACCGTAATTATTAACTGCAATTACAAGCAAAATTAGATGATGAATTTTCATTAAACTGCACTGTATATAGAACATTTGATTCAGGAAGCATTATTTTCTCACTTAAGGATGAAGATAAACCCACAAAAGCCCTAACTCCACTAAATATTTTTACGGTGATGGAACAACAAACAACAGTAGCAGCCATCGAAGATGCGACTGTGAATGATTTGGTTTTTCAGATGAGTTGTCAAAAGTTCTGGTTAGATCTTTTTTTATGAAGCTTTAGCACCTTGAAATGAGAATACAAAATAATACATTTATTACTTTGATCTATGCTCCACATATTCACATGCATGTCCCTAAGAAGGTCCAGCCACTAGACTTGCTGAAACTCAAAGTACTAAAACCAAGTGCATCTATTTATAATTCCATATTTTCATAGCAGCTACATAGGAAATAAATAAGAGTAATCGTTCAGTATGTGAATACTCAGATCAGTTACTCTCAGAGGGAAATTCTATCCTACTGTTAAATCAACTGACACCAGACTTTCATCCCCTGTTCCGTTCAACTGATTCCTTTAAACTTACTAGAGATCCTTAAGCATCAGCCTCTCAGTAAAGCCAATGTGGGAAGGGCACAGTGCTTGAAGAGTCTTTTTTCTACTTCAGTGTAAAATAAAACAAACAGAAAAATAAATAAAAAAGGTCAAAATGGTAGGCTATAAGTAAGCTTGTGAAGTGGATATCTAAAGCACCCAGGTGCCAATGCAAGCACATGAGCTAAGCAATCTAAGAGAACAGACAAGAAAGTGTTCGATTTACTATGAACATTTCTGTATATATAAATAAAAAATCCTGCAGCCATTCAGCTATCATCCTGAAGTTCTAATCAGTAAATATACTTCACACAAACGTGATCTGGTACCAGTACGCTTTAGTCCAAAGCAGTATTGTACTACTGAAGTACCCAAGCATTGTGCAAGAAGTAATTCATTTGCACTCAAATCACCTTCATGCATGAATTATCTGCATTTCCATTTTACAGATGGGAAAACTGAGTCACAGAGCTTACAGATGGCTTGATCAAAATTATTTGTCATCTTAGCATCACTGGACATCACCATTTAGATGATAAATCCCCTTAGAGAGTACCTGACTCTATGAGGCTGGGTCCTTCAGCTCTGGGCAAGCTAAGTAAAGAACAAGATCATCTTCATCACATTAAAGATTCCAGGACATATTTAAATCCCCTTCAAATCAGTAATGGGAATATTCCTATGTTTAATATAAAGTGTATCTTAAAGAGCTTGTTATATCAATGTCATATAGATGTTGTGAGAAAATTTTGCTCTGTCATCCAGTACGTTGCGCTGCCATTCTAATACAGAATGAGACAAAATTCAAATACAGGGATTTAACTTGCATTAATACAGATGGGAGAAGGCACGCTCAACCACCAACATCACATATCAATGACAATGTTTCATTTTGTTTTGCTTTCAAAATCATTGGTATTCTTGGGATGTCTAACACAGACACAAGCTACAGTGCCTAGATTAGAAACAATAAGCACCATAAACTTCACTGAAATCTGAAGGAGATGAATCACGCAGAGTTGCAGAACTGCATGGGTTGGAAGGGACCTCAAGACATCACTGAGTTCAACCCCCTGTCAGAGCAGGTACCCTACAATGTGCGACGGCACAAGCTCTCTACAGGTGTACAAAGCAGCATTTTCTCCCCTTTTTACACTCATGGTGGAAATGAAAGTTCTACTGCCAAGTGAGACATATGAAAATCTTACATTTAACAAGGGAAGAAATCTGTATGGTGGTTCTATAGGTTTGTAAACAGGTACAATAAAAGTGCAGTGCTTTCTACATTATTTGCATCCAAACTAAAATGGCTGTATTTAGACTGTTATGATGTCTGCAAGGATGAAGACCACAGACTGCCTGAGATTAAGGGCCTCATGAGTACTCATCCTTTCCTAGGTCTGGTGGGTAATCACTTAAGAGAAGGTGGGAAGATGATAGAACTATCTTGTGACCTCAACATAGTGAAATGAAAACAATCTGCTCTAAATTGAACTTCATTTCAGAAACCAACAAACAGATTTGTGTCTAAATTATTTTGTCAACAGCGTGGCGGTATCCTTGCTAACCTTATTTGGCACCAGTGAATAATTAGATACACAGGGGTGTGACTCCAATTGAAGGTGTTGGCATTGTAGCACTCTGTGAAAATATTAACTATGAGGTTAACTCCAATTTTCTCTTCTTTAATTAAATGCACATGGTACTAATGAGGTAACCTACTGTTCCTTGATAGCACTAATTAGCTAAGAGGAGAGTACACTCTCACACTGCAATTTAAACCTAAAAATAAGGTTGAAATATGCTAATTGCAGGCAATTTAAAACAGTACAAGTTGTAGAACTAGTCATAATAAGGGAAACTGACTGCTTTACAGCTCTGCAGCTGTATTTTTAACCAAAGTTTGGTTAAAATAAACTTTGGTTAAAATTAAAACATGTCACACAAATTTAGAACGATCAGGCAAAGTATGCAGCAGTTACTTCAAAGATTCTTACGTAATTCATAGTCTACAACATAAATGAAAAAAAAAGGAAAGGAAAAAAAATCTGAGTGCTCATACAAGAAAAAAATATATCTGATGTACAAGAATTCTTTTTCTTTGAACAGTTTGAAGCTCTGAATTTTCATACTTTCAAGTCTCGTTTGTAGAGGTGCAGAGCAGCTGCAGCTCACACTGACGTCAGAGGAGTCCTAGCAGCTCAACTCCTCTGGAAATCTGGCCCTAAAATTAGACTTCTGAATGGGAATGGGAAAGAAGGAACAAAGAAAATACATGCTATCTATAGAGAAAGTACATTTCAAAGCACAAACCTGTGATTCTACGTAGAACTTTGAAGTTCCTAAAACAGTAACAGCAACATTTTGTACGGTAAGCAAGAGCATTCTTCTCAAGGCAAAGCAGGATTCAGTTTAGCTGGTGAATTACCAACCAAGTTGCACAGCACACTGATTTGTAGTCATTTCAAATTTCTTCATTTAGAGCCTCTGCTATTGAATAGAGAAGATGTACAACAGTTTTGATTTCCAGGCCATTTTGCTGGCTAATACTTAAAGTGACAGTGGCCAGAAGTACTTGGTTTTATAAATTTTTGACTTTCTCCTTTACTTTAAAAGAGTAGCAATGCAAGTACCTCCATCCCAAGAACATAAAAGGATGGCAATATCATAATACCTTAGTAAGACAGAGTGAAGATCTTGCTACGCAGAGGAAAAATGTTGAAGTGAACGAAAATCACGTGGCCTTCATAACCAAAATCATCAAACTTTTATTCTCTGAACTGCTAAAGAAAAAACATGAGAAATGATAGCAACTAAGTTGTCATTCGAGAAAAAAATTTATCTATGGATATGAATAACTGCTGTACATCTTATTACCAGAAGTTTTCCATAAAGCATAATGAATGATCAATAAAAAGTCTGTAACATGTTTACTGACTTTACACTACATCTTCTTTTTTTTTTATTTTTAATTTTAATCCATTATATGTCCCTACTATGTATTTTTCAGGTGCTGAAATTTGAATTCCCAGATAGATAGTACTTCAGGAACTTATAAACATGGGCTTTTTGATAAATACTATTTTGTGGGATCTAGTTCCTTCATTCAAGGCAACATAGCTACACTAAAGAAGCACCCGTAAAATGTCTGTTTACCATTTCATGGGTCACTACTGCAACCTGTAGAACTTCTTTGGAGGACCACAGCTATGATTTCTTACAAGATGAATGAAAAGGTCATCAAAGAAGTTACTCAAGTCTCTTCTGAGAGGTTGCTCTTAGCAATGTCAAAGTATCTCTTTAACAGTTTTTGATTACATGAGTGAACAGTCTATTTTCCTCCACAGACCAAAGAACAGACTCCTAAGGGACCTTGCCAAGCCAAGCCATTCATCAGATTCTTCTTGCCTCCAAATCGATGACTAAATTAATTTGTGTCAGTGAGCAAGACAAATCAACCAGTAACAGGAAAACTGATGCAACTAACAGTATCTGTGCAACTCAGCTGATGTTTTACCTTAAGTAAATGTCAGTGTTATGGTTTTGGCTGGGAAAGAGTTAATTTTCTTTGTAGAGTTTTGTATGATGCTGTACTTTGGATTTTAAATGAAATGGTGTTGATAACATACTGGTGTTTTAGTCATTGCAGTGCAGCACTTGCACTGAGCCAAGGACATTTCAGTTTCTCACACTACCCTGCCAGCAATGGGGCTGAGGTTGCACAAGGAATTGGGAGGGGACAGGACCAGGAGAGCTGACCCAAACTGTCTTCCAGACCACATGGTCTTACACTAAGCAGTAAAAGCTAAGAAAATTTTGCTTGTCCTCCTTAAATGACCTATTGAACAAATCCAATAGCAGAAGTGAAGCTGGTTCCTCACACCCGCTCTGTGAACAACAAAACTAATGTGCAAAGGCATTCTGGTGGCCCTAATCCACACACCTCTGCAACAGCCTGTAGAAGATCAAGGCAGTAGAGGAGAGGTATTATCTTATCCTAGGCATAAAACAGAAGGCCTATTAAAAATTATCTGTTCAAATTACTTCACTATTTTCCAAAGCTTGTGGTCTGAAGAGTCACATACTTAACAAAATAATGTGAAAGTCATCACCTAGCCTAACACTACAAAGTATAAGAAGTATTAAAAAGGAATCAGTCATAAGTGTGACCACAAGGCATTTTTTTTTTGTCTCCTCACTTGCTCTTTACACATTTTTCTGCCTTTTTTTTTTTTTTTCCTAAAGACTTTCCACTGAAGTCTGAAAGAAATTTAATAAAAGCAGGATAGCTTGGGTAAGATTTCTAACAGTTGTGAAGCAGAGTTGTTAAAAGTGATGGAATCATCCAGTTCTCAAGTAACTAAGAGCGCACTTTCTTCATGCCACCACCTCCATCTTCTGTCTAGATTTTTTATTACCTAGGAATAAGTTGGGTGAGTTCTCAAACCATATACTCTACAGCCTCGTCTGACATTTCTGCATGCAAACATCTCCAATGACAAGTAATCAACTGGAAGTAAAACATTTTCTAAATGCAAAGATAATTAATGCCACAATAACATCCCACTGAAGTGATGCATATGATTCAAATTGATTAGAAAAAGAGATTGCAATTTTATCTGGTTGATGGTTATAATGTAAAATGATACAGTCGTGCTAATCCTAAAGAAAAGATTTATCATCTTCAGCTTCCTTCATGAAGATCCTGCCAGCCTCCTCTTTCTTAAAACAGACAGTTTTCATTCCATTAAGACTGTGCTACTATCTGAATGAAAGATTTCATGGGAAGGTAACAGGCTGTAACGAAAACATCTGAGTTAAGCACAGCTGAAATCAATACAAACTTAAACAATTTCCTAAAGGAAGAAGTTAAACATGTTCTGTTCCTTTTTCAGGAAGGAAATTTAGAGAAAAGAACTCTACTGAATTGACAGTCTAGTCCCTTAAACCTGTCGCTCACATTTTTACCTTGTTCTCATGTAGTTACCAGCTGAGAACACTGCACTGTGGGGACAGAGAATAAGAAGAATCTTGATGCCTCTGGGTTCTACCTTTGAACTGATAGCTACCCTCTTTTTTCCTTCTTTTTTTTTCTTTTTCCTGGAATAAATTCCAAATCAAAACACATTTTATTTTTTCTTCTTAAAAATAAATAGCACAGCCCACCTGTGCCATGACCATATGAAGGAGAAGAGCAGAAGGACTTTATTCTAATCTTGTTTGCCTTGTAGCCAGCTGTTGGCAGCCAGTGCCCTCAGCCTCTGCTTCCTGAGGAGCTCAGCCTTGCCCAGCTGTTTATCTCAGCCTTCCACCATAGAGCTTCCCACACAGCGCAGAAGGTTCTGGTTAAAACATTAAATCTCCCTCAAAAACAGCACATATAAAATCAACATCTATATGCACTTCAAAATAAATGAATAGAAGGTATATTTTGTTTTAATAGTTTTTAAATTATTTATCATGTTTACAAGCAAAGGATACAAGTAAGACAAGACAACAAAAACAGAATCCTAGTGCTTGAACTTGTATACTGGCTAACTTTTGTTAATTAGGTTCACATCAGTAAGTAACTCTTAGAATTGAAGATAAAAAGTTACCATACTCCATTAATCATTAAAAAAATCTAAGCATAATAACAACATGAAATAAATAATGTTTAAAAATATTTACTTAGACTCTAAGACCCAGTTTACAGTGTTTAAATTCAGCATATTTTAAATAGAAAAACAGCATTTTTAAATATACATAATTCTTCCTTTGATGTGTATTTCTTCTGACTTAAACAAAATAGACATAAAGTCCATGAAGGCCTGGAAATGCGCAGTAGTTTATATAAAATATATAAAACATTTTAACACAAGAAAGCATCATTTTAGTAACATTTTAGTAATATTCCACCATACGCTAGAAACTTCTCATTTATAAGCTCATTATCCAATAGTAGCTCTCAAGAATAAAGCTAATTTACATGTAAAATAAGAGTAGATCTAGTCTTTAAAGGCACAGTGATAAACACACCAATTTGACAATTACATTAATATGAGTATTTGCATAATCTGCCTTCTACACCTGTTCCTAATTTGAAGCAGCTGCAGAACAAATCACACTACTTAATCTGAATATGTCATGTAAACACACTAACCCTTTTTTAGGAAGTTTTTGTTTTTGTTGTTTTGCCACGTTTGTTTTGAATTTAACTGAATCCATAAAAATAAACTTTTAAGCTACATAGTCTATACTCATCAGAGATAACATATATAAGATAAAATGCTTCCTATTTTCACTATTTTACTTCATTTTCAATAATGAGGAGAATTTAATCTTCACAACTTTGAAAACCAATGCACATAATTCTACATTTTGCAGCTTTTGATGCTAACACACCTCTGGTGAAGTATCTTGAAAACACCTGCACAGTTAACATCCAATAAAATAGAAGACTGACAAATAGAGTTCCTATATTCAGTGCTTTACTCGTTTTAGAAAACTCTCTGTTTGTACCTGCAGTACAAAAGGAACAACAAAAAGAAAGCTGACTGAATAACTCACAATGATGGTTCACACTAATGAAACAGTCTTCTTACATGTACGCTGGCCCCTTTTTGATATAAAAACAAGAAATAGTTGAGTAATTTAATACACTCTCTTCCTTTGCATTCTGGCTGTCACTAGGCCCCATTCTGTAATGTTAACCTCATTCAAATGGAAAATCAAGGGAACGACAGTACATGTACATGATCTGGATAGGCTAGACAGTTGGGCTGAGGTCAATGGGATGAGGTTCAATAAGGCCAAGTGCTGGGTCCTGCACTTTGGCCACAATAACCCCATGCAATGCTATAGGCTTGGGGCAGAATGGCTTGAGGAGTGTATAGAGGAAAAGGACCTGGGGGTGTTGGTTGATGCTCGGCTCAATATGAGCCGGCAGTGTGCCCAGGTGGCCAAGAAGGCCAATGGCATCCTGGCCTGTATTAGGAATAGTGTGGCCAGCAGGAGCAGGGAGGTGATCATCCCCCTGTACTCAGCTCTGGTGCGGCCGCACCTCGAGTACTGTGTTCAGTTTTGGGCCCCTCACTACAAGAAAGACATCGAGGCCCTGGAGCGTGTTCAGAGAAGGGCAACAAAACTGGTGAGGGGTCTGGAGCACAGGTCTTACGAGGAGCGGCTGAGGGAGCTGGGATTGTTTAGTTTGGGGAAAAGGAGGCTCAGAGGAGACCTCATTGCACTCTACCACTTCCTGAAGGGAGACTGTGGTGAGGAGGGGGTCGGCCTCTTCTCCCAGGTAACTAATGACAGGATGAGAGGGAATGGCCACAAGTTGTGCCGGGGAAGATTTAGATTAGACTTGAGGAAAAATTTTTTCTCTGAGAGAGTGGTCTGGCACTGGAATGGCCTGCCAAGGGAGGTAGTTGAGGCACCATCCCTAGCGCTGTTCAAGAAGCGTTTAGATGAGGTGCTGAGGGATTTGATTTAGTAGCCTTGATGGGTAGGGATGGTGGTGTGAGGATGGTTGGACTAGATGATCTTGTAGGTCCTTTCCAACCTAATGTATCTATGAATCTATGAATCTATGTAGGAAACAGCTGACGATTTCACACATGCCTGATACAGTGATTACTGTGCGGGATAAAGCCAAATGCAAAATGCTAAATTCTAATGCTTATTTCTTATTCACTGAATAATCAAAAGTGCAAACATAGAAACCAACACTCTTCTTTCCATAGCTTCCACAAGAAAAAACAGCCTATTACTATCCATCTAGGGTGTTTGATAGCTTCACTAAAAGTAGGAGTCTCTCTCTGATTCAGAACAAAGATTTAGGACTTGAAGAACGTTTGGCCCAGGTCCAGTAATCAAAATGTTTTATCTAAAATGTTTAACAATAGATTAAACTTAAATTCTGTTTAGAATTTAGAGGAACAGATTTGAACAATCCTGTATGCATTCCACTACAGAATCACTGTCCAGTCCTAGGAATCTGGGGACACTAAACATCAGCCACTATAATCCTGATCATAAAACATAGAAGTTTTATGCAAAAATAGAAATAGAGACAGTATTGTACTTTCTGGTGATTCTTCCAGTGCAGCAAGGGACATGCTCTCAGCCCGAAGTTGTATCCAACACTGCTAGCCAAACAGCATGGACAAATGGGGACCTTAATGATCAGTAAAATAAGAAACTAAAGTAGGACAGAAAAATGACAACCAGCTGGGAACAACATGGAGGATCACTGAAGGCTGTTATCAGAAATGAACATGGGCAAAGACTAAGCTAAGCAATTAGAATAATTTTCTATATGAAGCATGTGTATATTAATTGCAATTCATCATTTTCCTGTGATACAGAGAGATATTGCATGAGAAAGACATTATGCAACATGAAGATGAGGTCATACTGGAAATCAGTTACTTTTGTACACATGTATGTCACTTCCAAGCAGGTGAATTGGAAAGAAAGTCCTTCCTATTACTCCCTGCAGCCAAACATTTAGCTTTTTAAGGTGAAAAACAAATTCTAGATTTTGATAGAATTTTATAGGTCAATTGGATGAGATACTGCATCGACCTTCACTGACTGTGAAAGAAACATTCCTCAGGCTATCTCAGGTGACTCTCCACCCCTCTGTGCTGATGCACCAAGAGAAAGTGCATGCATTCACTGCTTGCTGTATTCCTATCTGACCAGATAAACATTTCAATTACATTTATGCATATATATACTATGAAACACAATGAAACATATACTTACAGAAAAAATAAAAAGGTTAAGCAGATTTTGTATGTTAAATCAAGGCTTGAACATCCTTAATGTATCATCCTTGATGATCCAATCTGAAACACACTTGGTTTCAGAACAGAAAAATAATACTATATATTAATAGAAACTAACATTCTGCTTAAGAACAATTGGAAAAAAGTGAAAGAAAAAGAGACAAAAATCTCATTAAGCACATTTAAAAGTAATGTGCAGATACTTCATAGCATGCCCAAAATACCAAGAATCTTTTAACTCTACACCAAAATATAATACATCAAATGACACAAAATGATATATCAATTTGTTTACTCTTCCGCCTTCCATATACAAAGCTGCATTTTCATTTTAAAGTTCAGATCATTCTTAAAAGCAGTCTGTCATCACACTGGTGGGAAGGTTCAACCTTTACTGCCACACTACAAAAACATCCACCTCTGATATCGTGGGCCAACATAATGAAATAGGAGGCATTACTTTTGGAGTAATTCTTGTACATAAATAAGGAAACAATGGATGGGAGTTCTTTTAATTGCAAATTCATACGCCTGTCAACGTTCAACAGGCATCTGGATAATATCCCTGATTTATACTTCTACTTTTGAGTAGTCCCTAAGATAGCTGAACTGAACAGCTCTCTTCCAATTGAACTACTCCATTCCACTCCAACTTTTCAGGTTGTTCACTTTCATCTTGTCATAAAGGAGCTCGAATAAGCTTGCTACATTTCTCCATGTCTATTATATGGCTACTACTATGGCTACTCACTTTCACACCTAGACCCACTGAGTAAGTGATTAATACTGTGGTGTTAGCAAGTAGCTAAGTAGCCTGAAATCACTTGAGGAACAAATATAAGATTAATCAGATTAATACAATCTTTCTATCACAATGCAGCGTAATTATGGCTAGCAAAACAAAAACGATAACGGACCTGGAGCACTTCTCTTATGAGGAAGGCTGACTGACCTGGGTCTGCTCAGCCCTGAGAAAATAAGACTGAGAGGTGATCTTATTAATGTTTATAAATATCTTAAGTGTGGGAGTCAAAGAGACATGGGCAACCCCTTCTCAGCTGTCTGTGGAGACAGGACAAGGGAAAGCGGTCAGAAACATGTACACAGGAAGTTCCACAACTAACCATGAAGGAACTTCTCCACACTGAGAGTCATGAAGCACTGGAACAGGCTGCCTGGGATGTAGATTCTCCTTCTCTGGAGATACTCAAGACCCACCTGGATGCCTACCTGTGCAGCCTGCTGTAGGGAGCCTGCCTTGGCAGAGGGGTTGGACTGGATCATCTCTAGAGGTCCCTTCCAACCCCTTCAATTCTGTGATTCTGTGAAAACACATCTGAGTTATCCCGATGTCAGGAAGTGTTCCTTAAGATGTTGAACTGGAAAAACTTAAATACTTCTAGAGGTTTTCTTCTTTAAATCATCATTAAAAGCGGTTGTGATAGACACTATGGACAGTGATTTGTAAATAAGTTTGCAAATGTTTACAAATACTGGTTGAATGAGCCTTAGAGGAAAGTCAAGTTCACTTGGATGGGCAAAAGCAAATCTTCAAAAGGAAAACATGCTGGTTTCTAGAATCTTGTTGAAAACACAGAAGAACAACATACTAAATTACACCAAATGATCATTTAGCCTACTGGGCTGTCTCTGGCAGTCACCAATACTGCCCAGGGAGCCAGCGCAAGAGTGAAAGAACACAATGATATACTGATTTAGTGACACTTGTGCAGTCAGTCCCCACACCTCGGTGTTTTAAGGTTTCAAGACTATGAAAATAAGGAATCTGCATTTGGTATTTAGCTGTATTTTAATCATTTTTTCTTCCAGTAATGTTTACTTGCATTTTGAGTTATATCAACCTTTTAGCTTAAGTAAGTTCACGTCTTTTACTCCTTGAACTGCAAGAGTACAATTATGTCCTATGAACAATCAGCACTTGTAGCTATAGCTAAAAGTCAACTCTGCAATGATAAAACATGAAAGATGGATTAGAAAAACTGGAGGGATGATAAAAGAGTAGAGATATCTTGGGATCTGAACGGAACATATCTTCTTCTCCTTTACCCCGTATTATTCAAAGCCTGAGCCACTGGATTTCAGCATTCCCCAAAAAGTGTAAATAATGTACACCTATAGCTTGTGCTTGCACAGTTGGGCATGAAATAAACTCAAAGATGTATGAGTATAAACTTGCTGCCCGCTGTTCAGTCCCACTTCAATGGGTCTGTCAATGATGCATGTCTCTGTATGGCTCTGCTGTTCTTTTTCCCTTCTTGTACTCTGTCACTATTGCCAGAATACACTGTACAGTCTCTGGAAATGTGAGTCATATTAAAATTTTGTACAGTTATTAATACAGGAAGACCTAAATGCCCAACACAAAGCACCACAAAAATAGTAAAAAAAATCCTCCAAAAACATAGTAGAGGAATGTCTAACTGTAGTAGCAAAAGTAATAAAATATTAAGAGTATGAGGAATAAAAGTTTCATATTAACAATGAGATCAATACTAAGGATGATATTCACATAATCTGATGCATTTTAAGTTTAAAAATAGAGGGTGTTTAGCTGTGGACTGCTAGTCAAGCTTACTGTCTACACCAGTATTTGTCAAAACTGACAGTTCCTCACTTTTTTTTCTCTAGGACAGAAAGCACACTATTTATAATTCTATAAAAGATACATTTTTATGGAACTTAAATTTCAATAAATAATTAGTAGTAAGACTAAGTTGATATGTAATGAAATTAAAATCACAACAGTTACAACTCCCTGAAATAAAAAGGAAAGACGTATTTGCTGCACTGCTGAAGAAGCAGCATTCTAAAGGCTCAGAGCTAATTCTGCTTACAAATAAGGAAAAAAAGAAAAAAAGGAAAACAGGAAACATTTGTCAGGTAAAGCAAACATTTTCAGAATATTTTTAGAATTCCTGTTGACAGTTTCACTGGGAAAAGAAGTGATTTGAATAGCAAGGATTCTTCCCGAAATACGATTCTGAGTAAACTAGAAACAATTTCTGTGTAAATGATATGCATCAACTTCTCTGATACATCAGATCCTACCTCGCCAATGCAGCTAGCACTAAAATCATTTAGAGCACCTGAAGTACTGTGTCCAGTTTTGGGCCCTCCAGTGCAAGAGATATTTGGATATACTTTAGAGAGAGTCTAACAGACAGTCACTGAAATGATGAATGGATAGGTGCACCTTTTCTTGGAAGAGTGGCTGAGAGAACTGCGACTGTTCAGCCTCAATAGGAAGCTCAGGGGGATCATATCAATGCGTACAAATATCTGAATGAAGAGTGGAAAGAGTAATGAGTCAGGCTCACGCCAGTAGTGCCCAGTGCCAGGACAAAAAGCAACAGGCACAAACTGGAAAGTAGAAGGTTTCCTCTGAACATTAGAAGCACTTTTGTGCTGTACGGGTGACGGAGCCCTGGCATAGACTGCCCAGAGTTTGAAGAGTCACTTCCTTGGGGACCTTCAAAAGCCACTTGGATGTGGGTCTGGGCACAGTGCTCTGGGTGCCCCTGATGCAGCAGGGGTTGGGTCACATGGATCCATGGACCCCTGCCAACCTCAGCCACTCTGTGGTTCTGAGTTTTCATGTAAGAGTTAACCAGTTCCACATGTAGTGAAAGTATAAACTCTTTCTGCGGGTTTCTGTTACGCTAGAATTCATTCTATCAATAATGCCATCAATAATGATCCACAATAATTTCTGAAACACTGAATTTCCATCTTACTACACATATAGTAAAAGAAATACACCAACTGTAAAGGATAAAAAAATCTGTCAAGTATTTTATACTGACAGTCCAAGACATTAAAAACAATTGTCAAGTTTTACTATTATTTTATCGTTAACAGTGTTACTGGAACCCAAACAAGGAAGGAATATTAGTCTTAACAACTACTGATACAGTATTATCTCTGAATGAATTTAAGGATGCTATTTATCACAATAATTAAGTCTGAATTAATAGCACTTACGTTCATTAAATAAAAATATTCTAAAGAATCACACATGAAATCATAATTATTTGTTTCTAAAAGTATGGCTGGAGTATTACAATAAAAGCTATAACAACCCAGTCAAATTACAATGATTATTTAATCACTCAGACAACTCCATAAAACTATTTCCCACCCAAAACAAACATTTTCCTAGACTAAACCACTCTGCAAGATGCTCAATTAGTGTGACTTTCCCAACATGGAAAAGAGACCCCTCTCTTAATCTTGGCTCTGAGACTTGTTGGGTCATATTATATGCCAGGCCCTAAAATGGTTGCAATAATAATGATCTCATCAGTGGGCTGTTAGACTAATCTACTGCATTTTCAAGTACCGTGAGACAATCACCTCAATGTTATAAATACCCTAAAACGTTAT
This sequence comes from Callipepla californica brunnescens, assembly GCA_023055505.1. NCBI lineage: Eukaryota > Metazoa > Chordata > Aves > Galliformes > Odontophoridae > Callipepla > Callipepla californica. The sequence goes on from JALIRH010000001.1 coordinate 14,800,557, forward strand.
GAAAGTGGGTATTTTGGGAAGAAATATTTTTAATTGTATTTCAGTGTATCTATTGCAGAGAAAAGAAAATTAATCACACAATGAACATCTCCTAATTAAAAGATGTCCATACTTACTAATCTGAAGATATTTCTTCAATGTTTTAGTGGTAATTACGATGAAGTTAATAAATCTTTGTATCTAATAACTTGAAAAAATACAGACTATACAAAACAATATGAAAGATACAGCTACTTAGATAATGTTTGTATAAATCGTCATTTTTTGTTGTATAAATCATTATTTTTTGTTGTGATCTAACAAGTGAGATTTTAAGTATCACCACTGGTCATGCACAGAAAGTGAATAAAAACATATAAAGTACTGTGTGTGTAACATGTATTTTAGCAAATGGCATTTACAATCTATTCACCAGAGTTTTCTGCTCACGAAACAAGTCATACACAGAAAATATGGTTTACTTTCAAAAAAATAATCAAACTGTCATATCCTTTAAGGCATTTCATATATATGTTTTAATTTTAAGGAGTATTAAAGCCTTTTTCAACTGAATTTATTTGATGTAGGTTGCTTAATAAAAATTCAGCATACCATTCTGTTCCCTGGAATTTTGCTATTGATCTCAAAGACTTCCTACTTTAAAAACAGAAACAAAACAAAAATGAACAATATAGAAAAAATCTAGGAGATGCTGAATTTTCAGGTTTTTCTATCAGTGCAACTCCCCCCATGTAAATTCCTTTTCTAAGTTCCTAAAGTTTCACCTCTTCTACCAGAGTAGTGTCCAAAAAACTATTTTCTCTAAACAATGAAAAACTTTCTTTGACATAGTTTATTTATGCTTAGTTTAGCTATTTGTTCTCACATTTAAAATTTTACTCACAGAATTTTATGGGCTGGAAGGGACCTCTAGGGATCATCTCATCCAACCTCCTTGCCTAAGGTTCCCTAGATCAGAAGTTTAACTTAAAAACTACAACAGATACAAAGTGCACAATAACACCCACCGTCTCATGGTGCTCTCTCATCCACTGGTTGGCCACCAAAAATGTTCATTAAGGAATGATGAATGTCAGTGGGTACAATTTTTTTCACTCACAGGAATTCAGTGACACACCTTTGCTTCATACACACTTCCATGTCAGACACCATTTTGTCAGAGTGCCCCTTTGCTGTTATCTGTCACATGGCAACAAAACACAATGGAATATTGGTGGGAAGGTTCAACTTCTACTGGCATACCACCAACATCCTCCTGTGATGTCATGGGCGAACTTTATAAAACAGAAGGCATTGCTTTCAGAGCCGCCCTCTGAGCGGAGCCTTCGGAACAGCCTGTATATATATTTACACAGACAAGTATCAATCACCATTCACATCTAAATTTGGGATATTATTTCCATCTCACAGATGTGCCCTCAAACAGGTTTGCCATGGGATCCTGAGCAGGTTTTGAAGCAGAAATGGACACTGTTTTGTGTATGAGTTCACACCGTATCATATTTTGGGAAATATTTCTTTTTAAGTAGGTAATGTTATTATTCTTAAGCTTCAAACCTATAGACCAAATATGCATGGTAACTTACAGCTGCCTCAATTTGGAAATTACTTTTTTTACAAGCACAGAGCTCATTTGACTTTTTTTTCCTGGTATGTTGAGTTACACTATTGGTTTTCCTCAATGCTGTGCGGCTACCTTTTCTATCACACTGAAGGCATTTTTTCCCGAATAAATGGATTTATTGTGAACACTTAGGGGAGAAATCTCATTCTTCATGTACACTTTAGGTTTGCAGTAAGATCCTTGAAGTATACTGATATTGTTGGCACATCATACTGTTTCCTTCGTATATATTATTATTGTATGATTGCTTTTCAAAGCTTCACATAATAAAGTAGCAAAACACTGAAGTAGTCTTTAGTAAATTTTTCTCTATTAATTCTGTTTCATAGAACCCTCATCTGTCTGTCTCAAGAAAATTATATTAGAAGCATAAGAAGGCATGAAAAGGTCTAGAACATCAAGAGGCAATTGTCGGACAATCCCCTTCCCCAGCAGTTTGTACCAGATAGGCTGACGTGCTTTGCTTCAGCTTCACTCAAATGCTCTTCCTGTATATTATGGTATAATGTTTATGCACATTCATCCAGATAATTTTAATTTAATTCTATTCAAAGTGAAGATAAACCAAAATTAACACCTGGGTTGATCTTGGCTTACATTTAGATTCCTCATTAGTCTACTCCCCATGTTGCCAGTAAAGTCCTTTTGCTTGGTAAAGCAATTGGACAATTAACACAAACTAAAAAAAAATCCCTCTAAATATTGTCTAATTACTAGAGAATACCATCTAAATGATCAGAAAATTTCAAGGTAACAATTTACAAAGCACAGCAGAAGTATGGGATGGCTACATAGGGAGACTGGATGTTCACTATCTGGAAAGGTGCATTTGCTGTTTCTAACTGAAGACTCTTCATAATTTGTCACAGAAATTTCAGTTTGTTAGAAAATTCTCTTTACTTTTCTAATTGCCAGCTAAAATGAGAAAAGCTCCCGTGAAAAAAAAAAAAAAAAGAAGAATAAAAAATGAGACTTAGCAGTAATTACCTGTGAAGTTTTAAAAAATCTACAGCTGGCCAGAGTATTCATAAAATATTACGTTCAGTTCTTTTTCTTGCATTGGGACACTACAGTATCTTTTTTCAAACTCGAGAGTATCAAGAGCATCTTGCTGGAGTGGTGTGATTCTAAAGTGGCATAATTAGGGACCTGCCTGGAAGAAGGCCCTTTAACAGAGCCACTCACTATGAGGAAAACATTCACGCATCCCCCAGTGCTCTCCACCAGCTGGTCTGGGCAATAAGCCAGCTGGTAAGAATCAGGCTGATCAGAACTACTGCTTGAGCCAGAGGAATCTGCCCAAGGAGATCTCCATCTCCCACCACTGTGGAGGAATGATGCACACAGTATAGTGAGAAGCACTGGTACAGGCAGATCCTCCTGCAAGACAAAGGCACCTCTCCTTGGACATGGACTGCCCTCATCCAGCATATTAAAACTAGCCCATTCATCCTATACTCAGTAATATTAACTGATATGAGACAGGATGCAGACTGCACCATGAGGAAAAGATGGGTCTGCTGCATAAAAGATAAACCAAAATGACCTAGGTAAGTCTGCCCAGAATTTTGTCTTTCTGAATAATCAAGAGTATCTGCATTTGGGCTTCATTTCCCCTCTCTTCCCAGGCCCTCAGAAGTTCCTACAGAACCTGAATCAACATGAGATGGAAGGTGGAAAGGTGTCACAGTGATCAAGGTGACAGTAATGGAATGACACATCAGGCTGCTGCACAGATGTATGTCTAATATTAACATGCCTCCTGAAATCCATGATAATACTGTGATCCTAATTAGTATTCTGCATACTCAGTAAATACAAGTTGTGTAATACTTCCTTCCTCTGTCTCCCTGCATTTTTATTTTGCGACAGTTTGTTCATGATGAAGAGCTGATCTCTGCACTAGATAGGTTTCGTATGGTGGATTTATATCTATACAAATTAGGACTTCCCAACAAATGCATCATCACAGACACTTCCAAAGTAAATCAGTGAGTTTCATCCAGCATTTTTTTTTCACTACTGTACTCATCCCTCTACTTTAAATGGACATCCTTTCTCCCATACCACCAGAATTTTGAACACAGCTATTTCCCTCCCCCTACACCTCACCTCACCTAAAAATAACTTCTTCCCTTCTCTCTCCGTCTCTTGGGGTTATCCTTGTCTTTTGAGTGGGTATCAATGATGCAAATTTCTGCACCTTAGAGGATAACTGCATATTCCTCCTAACAAACATACAAGGGAAAATTGGACTTATGCCTTTCCAGCAGCTATCCTCCAAATTTAATTTACCCCAAGCCTCAGTGTTTGCTTATATGTAGGCCACATATTTCCTCCAGAATTATACTCAAGAGGGAAAAAGACTGTTTACCACTGCTCTCCTCTTACACTATATATTAGGCATTTGCATTTTTCTAAATCAGTGCTTTCTAGCATGTGCAAAATCCTCCTACTTCCTATGCTTAGTAGAGAGCATTAGATAAATAGAAATATGTAGCATACAGTTTTTGGAAAGACAGTTTTAGACCAGCTGGATTTGTTTCTACTTGTGTTGAATATAATAAAAAGAAAACTCAATCTAAGTTAAATCCAAAACTGTTTTTGCCCTTTTTAAGCTGAGAATTTTTTTACCGACATTCTACTTGCACAGTTCAGTTACAGCCTGTGAGTGCTAAATTAAAGGACATTTAAAAGCAGTGCTTTTTGCTTATTCTTCCTCACATTCCCCATTTCTTATCTCTCAACAGCTCCTTACGTATGTTTAAAAAAAGTAACTAAAAGTTACAATATTAATAATATGTTTGCTAATTTATTACATGCAATAAATTTTAAATTCAGACTCAAATACAGATCCAAAGGGAGATGACCAAACTAAGAGAGAGTAGCACAGACACTAGGAAATAAGGCAGATACATTCTCTGAAACAGAATACGAATATCTTCATGCTAAATTCTCCAAGTGCAGGAGAAAAGTGTGCCCACAATACCTGATCAACTCCTTCGTCTTTTGCTCTCCATAGTTTATACCATATAAATTCACTCTATGTTCACCATTAGTATTTTCTTTCTCCCATGGCCACCTAAAATCTATTCAAATCTCAGACAACATAGAATAGTAAGGTTTGTTCAATTTAATTATTTTTCCTTTTTTTATCCAGAACAGTATTTTCTATGATCAATGGCCTCCGTCAAATTAGAGCACAAGATGATTTGAAATCTAAGCTTTCACATTTTGCCATATAATTTTCAAAAAAGAGGTTATTTTGATTTCTAAATGCAAAAAAGGTTAAGTAATTTAACTGAAATGTATACTTACTTTCCCAAATTTTATCAAATGATTACACTTCAGTGAAGTGCTCATGCTAAATAAACAAAGCTTGCCTTAACAACTCAACATGCCATACAGCATGATATTTATACAACAGGCTTGGTACACACTGAGCTTAACCATTTGATTCCAGGAGTCATGATTTCCTGACTTGCCATCCTAACACAGAATGCATTAGTACTGATGTTGAAACAACAGATCTCCTAGTATGAAGGAAAAAATAACTAGCTAGTTCATTGTACATACATTAACTTATGGGATAAGAGATAATTATCTATTTGTTCTAATCAAGATAAAGTTCAAAGTCTGATTCTATGAAAATAAACTACTTTATTAGAGGCAGTATAGGGAATAGATATAGCTAAGTTTTTCATAGCTCTTTGACAAAACAAATAAAATTACAACTAGCTGTCCAAAGCACTATGCTGTGAAACCTACAACAGTATCTGTACTATGAGCAGATGAGTCTCAGCACAAGGATTTGCCTACCTGGAAGGGAAATAATTGCAGTGCTGTACATGAACACCCACCTCTGGTAACAGACACCTAGCATTTACCTTTAGATTATGCTTGCGATTTACACAGTTGCTGAAGAAGCTCAAGTCTTTCTTATGACTATCAGTGTAAGGAGAACAGCAACGCTGCCAGAGTGACAGCCAGGCTAGGTGACATGAGATTCTTCAGTAGCCATAAGGACAGTTATTTCCTGCCACAGGAGAACGATCTACAGGTTGAAAGAGTCCAAGTGACGTTTTCCCTCTAATATCTACTGCAGAAATGTAGTAATACGAACTGAAATCTCTGAAAGTGATCAGCTCTCTTCACCACACCTCAATCACATCTTCTCCAGAAAATACTGTAAAACACAAATCTGTACTATGGAAATCTTAACCTTAATACAGCTGTATGTTTTCCCAGTGTACCATACTCAGGTTAATGTTATCTTAGACTCCCATCCCAGATCTGCCTTAGCTATTCTGAAATACGTCATCAATCAATGTATGTACTGACTGGATCCACTTGGTGCATCAGTGTCATGAATGGTATATATAAATATCCTTCAAACACTCTTATTTGGGTATCTATACATGAAAGTAAAATCACTACTGCAATTGGTGCCCAAGCTTGTCAGATGGGATGTTTTTCTCCTCTGTTTTGCCTAAGACATGCTAATGATTATGCCATCTGCAGTCTGAAACCCAGAAAAATGTAAATCAAAAAGTAATAGTAGATCAAGGTAAACGCCTATGCAAAATGATATTTTTTGTCAGCATACTGTTAGCTCTCTACAAATATAAATATGTCTTACTATCTAAGTGTAAACCAGTACCCCTTGAAAAAAATATAGGAAAACTACTAGATAATAAAAATTTTTGCATTAAAAACTAATACAGATAAATTTGCTAACCAGAGCATTTCTCATTTACAATCAATCATATGGCAAGCAGTCAGTTAAGAAAGATTTTTCATGAGAAGCATATAAAAAACACTCACATTCTTGAAGAAAAATCCCAGAGGTTCTCTATAACCATCCCCTTGGAAAAAAACAGTAGAACTTGGCCACTTACCGAACACCCTGATTTTGCAAAGTTGTGGAAACAAATTTGAAGGCTTCTTCAAATTTTCAACTTGCTGATTAGCTAGTAGCTGCTGTAGGTCTTTAAAATACTTGATGCATTACAGAATAACAGGGAGAACATGTATAACAACAGCATACAGTACTTTCCCCCAAATATCCTTCAAATACAAGATGGCTACTAAAATTTATACCATTTTCCCCTTTTGGCACATGGAACAATAGTGCAGTTTACATCAAAATATGGAGCACATGAGAGGTGCAATGGCAACGATTACCTAATACACACATTTGTTTGCAGATGTGTGAGCCAGTTTTAAACCTTTTATAAGGTTTTTAATAGATTTATAATACAGTTCTACCATATCTCCAGTTGCTAGATTAGTAAAGTGGTCTGAAATTATTGAAAATTAGACATACACTAATAGTAAAATATTTTCACATATTGAGAGAAGCCTGCTTCCTTAATCACAAACACAAGCACAAGTATTTTTATCTTATAAACCCCAAATTGCTTATACATATTTTGTAATTCCTACTGCTAGGAGATTTTGGCCAAAGTTACCATTAAATTTGGCATAATAAAATAATAGTAATGTACAAGTTTATGACCCATATTACAGTATTTGGTTAAACAGGCATCACAATGCTCAAAATGTGAATTTCCACTACATAACGAACAATGAAAAGCTCTGTACTAACAGTAAAATACAGAAATAGAAAAGCTCCAAGGACTCATTTTCAAAATCTTTATATATCCTTTCCACTAAAGAAGAAAATTAAAACGGAGTTTGTGTGCTCATACCTGAATTTACATGTTATTTGATACATAAACCAAAGTCTGAAAGAATATTCCATTTTCCTCTCATTTAAAAATGAACCAAATGAAGTGTCCAAGGCTAATGAGAGGCACTGAGCACATACTGATCATCAAAGGAAAAGTTGGAAAATGCAAGCAATAATCTTGGCTTTAGGGAGCATGTAACAATTCTGAAAAGAAAAAATTAGTTGCTTTATTTGCTTTTTCCTGCCTCGTAAGTATGACTCATGAGGCACTGAATTGTCTTGGCAAAGACAAAATACAAGCCGTCACTACAATACACCAGCCCATGACATTTATAAGGCATCAGGCCAAGGTTAGTCCTATGGGAGCAAGAAAGCTCAAGACTTCCTCTCCCCATCTCATCATCCCTCTAGGTTGACTGTGTTACTGTGTCCTTGTCTCCAGAGACAATTTTCTTTCCTTTCATCAGTGTCTACCATAAGTAGTGCACCCCCAAATCGCTTCAGCCTTGAAAAGATTTACCAGTGGGTGGAGAATGCAAATAGAGATGTTGAGAGCTATTGAACTGCTGCAGTTTACAAGTTGGAGGATTAGAGTAAGCTAGCTAGCATCACTGGAAAAAATATACTGGGAAAACTGATGTTTTTGCTTGTTTCATATAATTCTCTTAGCAGCTGGTGTAGACCCATTTAGATACCTCAGGCTAGAAGGACCTTGCACACTCCCAGTACAGACCTTGCCTTTCAAGATGAGGAGCTGGCAGAAGGAGCTACTTTCACCATACTCATTAAATCAATTATCTTTATGATTCAACCCTTCAAGGTCACCAATTTCCCTTCCGAACATTTAAAAAAATACCCAATTCATAAGCTGCTGAATTTATGACTACTTGTGTGCATTCAACTCAGAAGATGTAAAAGTCAAAACTGAGGAGTGGGGAAGGTGGGATGGTCTCAGGACTCTACACTCCAGGCTGAACCACAACTACAGTGTGGCAGAATGCCAACTTGACACTTTCTTGGTTTTGATGTTTCTTTTGTTTGCTGATTGTTAGGTTTTCTTTCCCAAGTTTCTTTATTCACTTTCCTATGTATTCTTTTGCTTTTGAGCTTTAAAATTAAATATGAAGAGAGATGATGTGAATTGTGAAATTGTGTGCCATGCCTAATATTCCTGCACAAAATTTCACCAAGAACACAAAAATTGTGCAAGCGAACAATTTTTACAATGGTTCTTCAGTGCAGGATTAGACAAACTGTAATATCTGGAGTTCTCCCTCCATTATGTTGCATTAAAACTAAAAATTAAACTTAAAAAAATGTTATTCCATCAGAAAATAGAGTTTCCCAATAGGATAAAGGCTCATCCAGAAAAATATATGAAGAGAACAGTATGTGTTACATTTATTTACTGAACAAAATGGAACTACCACTGATGTTCACCCTTTGTCTACAACAGCAATTCAGCAATTAAAAGCTGCTAAACACAGTCTATATGCCATGAGAGAACCAATCTTGTCAGAAGAATGCAATTTCAGATGTAGATCAGGATTAGCAACAAATGAATTAAAACTTCAGAAAGATGTTTTTTCAAAATAGAACTCTTCCCGTCTAGAAACAGTATTTTTAACAATAACGCAGTTAAAATAATCATTCAATGCTTATTCTCCCTAAAACTTTCCGAAGCCAAACAGCATCGAAGTGTGAAAACCTATGACATGTTTTTCCCAAAATGCAGAAGCAACTCTTATAAATTTCATGCAGTTGCATTGGTACGTCCTGAATAATTCCCTATTTGTCACCTACACATAGTATTGGTAGGTTATCTCGCTTATTTCTTCCTGAATACCATTTCAACCCTCCTCTTAACACAGCCACTTTTACAATTTAATCTATGTATATATGAACATATCATGCCAATCTTGCAACATACCTATAAATAATTCATTAACGCCACAGCTATTGAACTCAATCCACACAGACGTTTATTGTAACAGACCTTTCAAGTATCTATAATCACAAAACGCCTTTCTAACTTTTGGTGAATTCTGCCTGTGGATTAAAAGTCACCATCGCAAAGGGCTACCTCCTCCTTTATGCAAATAGGCAGCACTCAGCATCAGAGCACAGGCAACGACACGCACACCACACGTGTGAGCAAGCACAGCACTCTTCCTTTTAAGTGAGGCCCCAAAGGCAATGATCCTTTACTAACCTGCAGTGGTCTCTGTTTATCAGTGCCTTTAGGAGACTTCAGTCCACTTGTCTGTTGCTGTAAAAGCAGCTGTCTTGCTGCCTGGAGTGCCTAAAAGTTCATATTTAAAAAAAAAAAAAAAAAAAAAAAAGTAAATAAGTTCCACCATTTCCTAGAAAGACATGAGTTAGTTAATCATTGTTAATGTTAGGTAAAAGTCCAATCAAACAAATGCAATCTTCCAGTTGTATTTACTAGATTTCAGGCTTCAGTTTGCATTTGTTTTACTTGAAGCATAAAAAGGGTCCTCTGAAAGTACGCATATAGGACTTCACTAGAATTTATGGATTTATGGATGTACATGAAATCCTGCAGGAAATAAAGTTAATTTGTTTAAAGTGCTTGAAGAGGAAAAATCATAAACTGCATCAATAGCCTCATTTCCACAAGGAACTTGTCTTTGAGTGTTCAACTAAAATGCCCACTCCCTTGTAAATTATCATTCAATTTGCATTTTCATATTACAATTTTGAAGCAAAAGCAAGTAGACTTCAAGTGTTACCGGAAGCTGTAATTAAATTTGACAAATCAACATCAGATTATCTTGAAAGTGAATTAATAAGGATATTCATTGAAGATTAAAAACACTTTTTGTACTTACAATTCAAGGAGAAACCTCTCCTTTGACAAAATAAAGTGCAGTTTTAATGCCAAATAAAAATGAGTGGTTTTCATTTGCATTTTTAGGGAAATCAGAGAACAAAGAAATTATTCCCCAGCCAATCAGAGCAGGCTCTGGGATGTCAGCATACCAATCAAAATTTAAATTGTTTTCATTTATTTTATGTTTTCATCCCAACTCAGCAAAATACAGTTAAACATATGAAATGTAAACAAACACTCAACATAGCCAAGGAAGGCTCATTAACATTATTTTTGAGTTATAAAATTATTTTTAAATGCCAAGTATTATAAAATGATATTTATTAAGAAATGAAAAATAAAAGAACATTCACAGTGTGACTACCTACTCTTGTTATTTTTCCTTAAAAATCAGTTCAGTAAATAGAACTTGCAGTTCTACAATGCATCACCCTATTCTCTACGTTATTCAAAATGCACTTAGAAAACACTGCAATAAATGCAATTTGATCAACGTTTCCTAAAACAATAAAGATTCCCAACTGATAAAAAAGGTACAGTTTTGATTAGACTCAAATGAGCTGGTTTTTAAGATAGTTTCTAGTATCCATGACAACAGTTGCTTTGACAAGATGTGCATATGGCATTACACTGCCAGCTGGTGTGAACAATGTTTGAACTACTGCATTGAGATGCTGAGCAAACAGAAAAAGTTGCCACGTCTTAACCCTCAGGGAAGGCAGTCATCCCCTGATCAATTATGAAAAGACAGAGAGAGGGCTGCTACAGTCTGGCTCCAAGCAAGTTTTCTGAGAAGGCAGGCAGACACAGAAAACCAAAGTAAACAAACTGAATGCACTAGCACCATCTCCTAACAACATTGATTTGTCTCCCTGTAGAAGGCTCTGGTACAAAGTTTGCAGAGCATACTTTTAACATTTGGAGACATTCTCACAACAATCCCCTTATTGTTTCATCAAATTCTCTAGTAATTACAGGTCAGCTTTACAAAGACTATACATTCCTCCGAACCTAAGCAACCAGACACACATAACTAGCTTTTCCCTTCCGAAAATAAATAAAAGTTAACATATTTCAAAGTGCACTCGAAATATTTTGTTACCAAGGAATCACTGGATGCCCAGTTTCCTGTGTGAACAGCATAATCTTTTCTGCACTCACAGTGCTTGAGCAGACCCTAAAGGACAGCCCTGCTCTGTCTGAGACCAGAGATAAATATCTGTTGATTTCAGGGGCACCAGGAATTGGTTCCAACATCTTGCAGTGGTTTAAACAGAAAACATGGAATAAATGCACAAACAGAAAATCTACAGCAAATTTACAATCCTTCCTAACCTTTGGAACTCTCTGGAAATGAAACTCAAATGAATGAGATAAAACTACTGCACTTCTGAACTAACAGGAGACTGTGCAGCGATACCACCCTCCCCAAATTTCATCATACTGCTACAAGAATAACTGAAGAGATGCAGCGTTAGATGATGGGGGGGGGGGGGGAGCAACCATAAAATAACTGTTTTTTTATTTACGACAGTAACAGAAAATTAATTACATGGACTTTATCTGGGAAAGAAACTGCAATGGTTTAATGCCAATGCATACTGTAAATAAAGCGAGCACTCTGCAAGTTGTTTCAGGGTCCTCATCCCCCTTAGCAGTTAAAGTCATCTCACACCAATTGAAAAAAAAGAAGAAACCAAGCATCTGGTAAAGCTGTACATTTAGAGTACTTGAAAATGAGAGGATTATTGTATGATGTGGCTTAGATTTAAGCTAGCCAGTATAATTTCCATTTGTGGCTTGCATACTCCCTACTCCCATGGAATCAGTGTAAGAAAGCATGAATTCCTACCACTAACTACAAAGAGTCCCATTTTATGAAGAAGCAAGGCAGCACAACAGGATATGTTTGCATAAAAGCCTCTCCTACTTAAACTATTTTGATTTATATATGCTGGTTGAGATATTTTTTAAAGGAGTAAAGGCTCATCTTTTAATACAGAATGACTTACAAATGATGACTACCTGAATACTTCAGTGATCTTATTGTGGCAGTTTCGATTATTGTAAACACAGGAGATAGAAGAAGAACAGAAAACAATTTCAAGAGATCAGAGATGATTTAAAACTCATAAGAAGAAATCACTGTCAGCCTTTGTTCTTATAGCAGTTGTCATATAACACTTTTTCCTCCCAGTGTGCTGCTTAACTGTGGATACTGCTACCCAGTAAACAATCTCCCAGAAACACGTTGTTAATTTCAAAGAATTATTACTGACATTATTTATGTGTGAGGACTATGAGACTGCAGAACATTCTGTTCCACCAATTCATTCGCTGCCATTAAATCTTTGCAAAACAAATTGACGGCTTGAAAAGTGTTTTTCAACATTAAGAGTTTAACATGTACACTTCAAGTAAGCCCCAGTCCCACATATCATCTCCTCAGTGAATTAATTTGATAATAAACTGTGGTATAAAAACAGTTCAGTGAAAACAAACTAACAGACGTTTCTAAATCTGGCAGATCAAAATTGTGTTGGGTTCTACCTCAAATTAAGAGCAGCAAGAGTGGATTGCAACGAAGTAAAAATCCTATCAAGTTTCCAATAATATTTGTTTCAGATTTGGTAGGCACTTTTCCTAAATTGAGTTACATAAATTAATAAAACTATACCAAAAAAAACCCAAAAAAAAAGCCCAACAACAAACAAACACTGACAAAAATGACAGAAAGAACTGAGGACTAGAAATAATTTTAATAATGCAAATTAAAATCATTATAATGCTTTAAGTAGTGGCTCTATAAGCAGGAAATTTGGGCATATGGTTTCCAGAACTCACTGTGTCTTCTTGTAAAATATTTATTGGGAACACTACTTCTTAATATTTACTGTGCAGCTTTGGCATAGCTGAAATGTAAGCAGAACAAAAATGAAATTAATTGCATATAACTCACCCTATTAAACTTGATAAATTGCAGTAGATTTTGTAATTTGTTGGAAATAATTCTAGGAGACACAACTTGCTTTTATTTTGTGTTCCAAGCCGTCATATTTGATTTAAGAATGTCTTTGAATCATTTGTAAAAGTTTTCTCATTTTAATAAAGTGAAAGTTGCCACTAAAAGGAGGTAAACCGATTACGCTGCTTTTTAAAAAGTCAACATAAGTGTATTTTTAGGAAATAGATGTCACTCATATCTTTCCTTTAAAAATAGGAATGTTTAACCTATCAGCCTGTTGCATTTGAGACGCAAAAATGAAAAATGACATCTACGCCCATTAATATCGTCAATGTATAAACAGCACAGCGTGACACATTCTTGAGAGCTGAAGGCTACAAAATCTCTCTGAAACATAAATAACAAAGCACTCAGAAGCATATTTGATGTTGATATTCATCTCTGAGAAAAACACTGCTGCCTGGGCTTCTTATGAAAATAGATGCAGCCCAAATAGATCTCCTGTAATTGGTTTCAGATAGCGAGGTCAAAAGAAATATGATACAAGAAACTATTATGTGGAACAGGCGAAACAAGAATGTTTATACAGGCACTCCCTATTTATACTGACAAGAGGTGTATGCTTTGCAGATAACCAGAACCAAAAAATCTTGCCAGAAGACAACCAGATTCTGTCCATTTTCTAACTCCAAATCCCTATTTTATTTTTTTCGAATGGCTGAGTACTCTAGCATTCCTGCTGAACAAAAAATAAGTTTCTGAACATTAAATAACTTTCCAAATGGCTGCATATGTCAAACAAGAGTCATCTCACTGGTAGCACTATGGAACCGAAACGTATCAACATGCTAAGCTGGATTTAAGGCCAAAGACTGCACTGTACTGGTTGAATAACAAGTTAACCGAATGATTACATGGCCAGATTTATTATAAAAACCACTTCAGTAGAACCTCTACCCCTCATGTCCTGCTGTGTCCATCCTCCAGCTGGCTCAGCCCAAGAAGCTCAGAATTACCTACAGTCATGTGAGATCTGTGAAAGACCCTGACAGAAAGATAATGCCGCTCAAAGCTGCCTAATAGCTTCCAGTGCTACTGCTAAACTTTTGTCTCTCGCTGACTGTATTTTCCCAGAAAGTTCTCTAATGACTATCACAGCCAGCCAACATGGCAGCTTATAATCTTTCTAAACGGGGTAGCAAAGCATTTAGCTCTATTCAAAGAATCTTTAATTTAAGATGTTCCATCTGCTTTCCAACTGCAGTCCCTCCAGGAGAGCTGACAGGAAAAGCCAATACCCACACACCCTAGCGCATCTTTATTTACCTTACTGAGCAACACTGAAGTAAATGAAGAAGATAAAATCTTTGTCTTTAAACCATGTGGGGAAGATAAAACCCAAAGGCCTGCCAGCTGAGGACAAATGCGCCCCATCTGAGAGCCCATGAAGTCAAGCTCTTGACTTAACACAATTAAAATCCAATACACATAACCAGCCTAATTTCATTTACAAATGGTAAACTGAACAATTTTTAACAGTATTTCCTTACAGAAGTACAAATGAGGTAACAGGTAGCTAAGGCTGTATTCCTCTAGGAATACATCATCTAACAAATCAAAATGGTCATTAAGAATCAAGAATTTCACTCAATTAACCCAGCATCAAAAACATGCAAAAAATCCCACAAAAAAGATGTGTCAGTCTTCTGCATATCCATTAAATGCTGTAGATAGCCAGGACAGCAGCAGCTGGACTGCAGGGTGTTTCAGTTGTGCCTAGCAGTAGAACTGTAAGACATAAAAATGCTTAAAACTGAATATGGCAGGGGGGTTGGACTCGATGATCTCTTGAGGTCCCTTCCAACCCCTATGATTCTATGATTCTGTGATTTTCACGAAGAGGAAACACCACTGGATGCTGCACTACCATCCTGAGCATTCCTAACACAAGCCTGTGAGACAGAAGGACAGAATTCAGCAAATAACCTTCCACAACTGCACTTCTGGAAGGTGGTAGTGGCCACTCAGTGCTGTACTGAGCTCAAGTCTACGGCGTATGAACGCTGAATATAGCTGAAAATATCTACTGTTTGGATGCTACAGGCATTTGTGGAAAAAATGCCTGGTTCCTATATCCCAATGGGATCATGCACAGAAAGAGATCCTGAGCTGCTCATGTGGGAAAATATTGTTTGTCCAGGACAGCAACCCTTTGCGCCTGAAGAATTTCAAGATAAAAAGGCAGCATGCTTGGACAGACAGGTGACAAGTGGGCAGAGCTGTTCTGGACCACCATTTTCTAACTTACGTAATTGTATTCCTCTTGTGCCTCATCTCAGGAATGTAAGAATTTTACTCAGTCTGGATCTCATTTCCTTGGAGTGAAAGCATTCATTTTAATATTTTACTTTATTATTTTACTAGTTTTGCTTAGGATGATTCTGTCAGTTTCGGAATTCTGAGGGTCTGAATTTGATTCACAACCATGATCCTCCCTGCAGTACAAACAATAATTGAAGAAAACATCTTCAGTCTACCTGAGTTTCTGTTCTGCCCTGATGTTATCCAGGATTAATTTGCAACTGAAGAGAAAAAGTAACAGTAATAAACTGATGAATGCAACATGAAGTCTCATAATGCTGTTTAATAAAAGGAAATTAATCACATAATTGTCATAAACCTATTTTCAAACAGCAATCTATCAGAGAGAAATTATGCATCTGTAGTTATTGACCTTTCATTTTACCATGACTGATTCGTAATTAGACTAGTTTTGTGAAAAATAATAGTTAATTACCAGATTTTTTTCACTCTAATTGTTTTGGCAAGTTTTTGTTTTTGTTTTTGTTTTTGTTTTTGTTTTGTTTTGTTCAGTGGCATACCTTTTCCCCATGTAAAGGATGCAAAATAAATACAGGGCACTAATAACTTAGCAGCTAACAGACTTCATTTTATAAAGCCAAATTTAGCTTCCCTCTAAATAGCACAATCTAACAGATACTAAATAGTACTTCGGAAACAACTCTTGCATTTTTCCTGCTCATTATTTGTTTGACCTAGAGCTAGGCACAAAATACCCCTAAAAGCAGCTTGTTTCAACTCCTGCAGTCATTAGGAGGGCTTTTCCTTATAGACATCAATCTGCATTGGTCATTAGGGATACATGACAGACCATGCATAACATGTTCCATGAGAGCAAACTCAAATGGTGCCTCCAAACCTCAGACCACCAGAAGAATGCAAATGTCAAGAGTTAGGAGATATGTGGGCCCACAGCACCAAAGCTGCACTCCAACAATTTTCTTTCTTTCACCTCGCATTCGTGAATTTATGTTTCCTTTAGTAAAGACAGGAGCAGGCAACCCAACTCAAATCATAACACTTACATTGCACAGTGACTAAGTGAATTAACTGTATGAAAAACAAAAACAGTGCAAACACCTAACACCAATATCAAAAACCAACAAATGTCTTGCCACTGCTATTTAATACCTTTTAGAAAGGTAGGGCACGCAGTAGAAAAATGAAAAGTTGATCTCATGTAGCAATGGCTGCATGCACCAGTTTTTCATGTGAAAATTAGTTATCAACTATTTCACATGAAAATCAGCTAGCACTTAATGCTAAAGCTATTTAATTGTTATGGGCAAAGAATGAGTTCACTGCAACTATCCCAGGTGTGAATACAGAAAAAAAAAAAAAAAAGGATTCCTAGAATTACAATACTTTCATAGATAATATTGCCTACATATTGTACATATAATATCGTACGAAAGTATACATCGTAGAATACACATTCTACAAATGGATATGAATACTTGACTTGAAATGTGCTGGTTAACAAAAGACCTTTCAGGTCTGTCCACTGGAGATTTAACTTAAAAATGACTTTCAGATAAAGCAATCTGGAAAGGAACGGTGTTGGCTTAGGTTGAATGCAGTCGAATAATTCATTAATAGGAAAGGAACTGATGCAAATGAAAACAAGTGTGGCCCCATTCGTACTAAAATCAAAACACAGAGCAAATATGGGAGAAGGAAAAAGCACAATACCGAGGGAAGCACTAACAACAGGGTTTGGGAAGGCTGAGGTTTCAACTGATACAAATCTGAAAAGGAAATTCAGAGATTAAATACAATGAAATCTTCATGGAGATCTTTAAGCAAATGATCAACAAAAATCACATAATGAAGATATAAGCTAAAGCACAAGGTGAGATAGCTATAAAACAAAAGGAAACAAGTACTCATTTTGTTCTCGCCCAGAGCAAGACTTCCTAGATCAGAATGTGAAATTTGAAAGGATAGATGTGAGGTTTGATTAGTCTTACTATGTAATACTGAGAGGTATAATCTGACTGTTAACAGAGTTCTGGCACAAAGCATCGTAATACCTGATTCCTCGTTCTCATGCCCTACAAGCTACAAACCAAAGCTATCCATCAAACATTATGAATTTACATACTGTCAAAGTAATTATGAATACACTTACAGTAATTATAAGAATCAAAATCTCCCAGCCACTTAAAATGTGAATTACATATTTATTGAAGAGTCACTGATTTAAAGGAATCCAATTATTTGGACAACAGCTGGTTTGATTTTCCACTGCCCTTACAAATCCATAGCCAGACAAATGAGTAAGAATGCAACCATATAAAGAAATATTATCAAAGTGGTCTTATTAGGTTTGAGTTGAATGGGGGGAAGGCACAACAGCAACTACCATAAAATACAATGAGAATTAGAGGAGAAAAATGAAGTATACACCAGGGTTTCACATTAGATACAGTAAATACAAAGTTTATTGTAAAATCAGTTTTTAGTGGATCTAGTTGTTGAGGTTAATTTGTAAGGACATAATTTAATGAAATCCAAGATATAAAATATGTATTTATGATGAACAATAGTAAAGATGTAAGTCAGTATTGTCATATTATACCGGGATACACACATAGAAGTGTCATATGAAACAGGCACTGTATTTCTTTTACTTTATTCAACTTTCTTAAAGAGTCAGCTGGAGAACTGTAAACATTTTGGTGCATAATGCTTCAAAGAGGTGTACCATCTGAACAGTGACCATAAAAGAGCGATGAAAATGACCAAGAAATCCAACCTATGGAATAACAAAATCTGATGACAAAAAGAGAAAGAAGCATAAAGTAGCTGCAGCCTTCAACAAGCATCCATGCAGAAAGAATTAATTATACTACATGGGTAAGACAAGTAGAAGCGACCTTAAATGGAATTCAGAGAGATTTAATTACATTGAAGAAGAAACTTTTAAGGATACTGAAGGAGTACAATACATTCTGTAGAATCTTTGTCATTGGACCTATTTAAGAAACATCTTCAGGAAGAATAGTGATTATGCTCTGGGACAGAGATCTTTACAAGCACCTTCCAGCCCTATTTTATTTGATTGCATGGTTCATTTGATTCCCGTGAAAGTACGCCAAGTTCGGATTACTGTGACGTCTAACACCTTGCTACATTTCAAATAACACCATGCTCTCATAAACTGAGTATCACGAAGCCCCAGCATGATTTGTTTCTGTGGCAAGTTAACAGCAGTATGAGCTGTGCCTACAGAATCACACTTTGGAATTTTCCGATATTAAGTGGTCACGTTTGCGTTTATGAGACTAACCTTGAACTGAACACAGAAGTAGTTTATACAGAATGGGATATGGGCTAAAATTAAGCACTCTGGGCCCTAACAGCAGTTTGATCCACCTGAACAGATTTTTTTTGTCCTCACCACCAAGAAAGAGCATGACAGTAGCAGAAAACAAGATTTTCCTGATAATAAATTTCTTCTTGTAAATAGAGGCCTGGCTGAAAAAGAGAGATAGAATGAGGACAGAAAAGCAAGGAAAGAAATGAGGTCTGAAGTATAGTCTGACCAAGTTAAGTTCCATGCAAGGAAAGCAACTGACTGTACAATTTATTCTGAATTTCAGTCTAGAGCTACAAGGCACAACACTATGAGCAGCTTTGATAACCTGATTTCAATCATGTTTTTATGAAATAATTTGATAAAAAATCACTACCGCCTAAGCCACTTAAAAAAAATCAATCTTTATTGCTAAAAGTAAATCAACTGAATAAACATGAATGTAAAAAGGAGATGCAATGATAGTAATTTTATTTGTAAGTTTTCAGCGGCTTTGCTAATCCTCTGCTCACTCCCCTTTGGTTTTGGAGTTAAAAAAACAAAAAATAAAAACACCGATATGAGATAAAGAAGAACACTATGCAAACAGACTGCCCATTTTCTAGACAACAGACTTACGAATGGTAACATTCAGTAATATTCATGAGTGTTTTGATAACACAAAGCGTAAGGCTTGATCAAAACCCCTTGGAATAATTCTGCAGCATTAAAATCTCTTTCTGTGTATGGACTGTGAGGCTCCAGGGGAATCTCTCTGCCATGATCACAAATCAATTTATATGTGTGTGTGTAACACACACACACACACACACACACACACCAAAATACATGCTTTCTTGAAGGAAATGCTTATGATTTGTGGAAAACCTAACAAAAGGAGCAGTGGTTAGCTCTGCATCTGTCTGAAAGTTACTGCACTTGTGGCCTATATCTGGGTTTCCTGTATGACTCCGGTTGCTTTCTTCTCAGTTTGCCTTCAATTGCTTTGGTGCATCTGATTTCATGATAACCTAGCAGGTATGATCCAACATGCAGGCGTCTGTATCTCTGAAGAAGGCAGTGCAGCAGCATGAGCCCAAATCTTCAGGTTCTCACTGCATTTGGCAAAGGAGTTTGCTCTGAAGGGTAGCCTTAACAGACTGTAGAGCTAAGAAAGAATTCTCCACGTCAGGGACTTTTAAGAGTGAAGACTGTAACAGAGTGAAATGACAAAGAGCTTTAATTTTAAGCTAAAATGCAAGTGAAGACAGGCAGGCAAATGTCCTCAGGCTCCTCATCCTAGTTTCAGCCCTTGTGAGGAGATCTGGTAGGGAGTATATTCTTTATGATTAGAAACTTGCAGGGATGAAAAAGAAAAGACCTGAAGCTAGTAAAAATGTTTTGCAGAAGAGGAACAGAGAGACATTTTGCAATTCCCAGGGCATTTAGGTGCTGGAGAAATGATAGCATCTGTATGAGGAATTCCCAAGGAGTATACACGAGCAACACAACAGGTTAGGCATTTGAATTAAAAGTAGGTGTTCATCAAGCTTGCCCAGGGAAAAACAATCTTTATTACAGTGTCATGGTACCCACAGTAATATTCATAAATGGGACGCTAATCAAGGGATTATAATAATAAATATGCTCAGGGACATTATCATCTTCAGATGCGTTTATAAAAAAGCAGACACACCCAGCTGCCTCAATGCCAAACAGATGTAATACCTCACATGAGATATCGTCTATTCTGGCATCAGATAGGAAAAACTTCATCAGAACCATGTAGTATATATTGCATCATTACTACCACTAGTACACACACTAAAATAAACCACCAGCAACCTACTCACATGATCAGAATATGCAGAAAATTAAGTTTAGATAGAGAATTCACTCCTTTTATCCTTCTAACTACACTTCTGCTTTACCAAAAACCCTTTATTTTGCCAGTCCTCTGTCATGTCTTGTCATCAGCTTCTTACAGTCAAACTTCAGCTACTGGTTCTCTCTTTTAAAGCCATGTCTCTGTACATATTGCATGTAGTTCAGATTTCACATCCTTGTACTTTTCCATAACACCTGCTTGCATCTTCTTGTAAAATTTTAAACCTCATCGATTTCTACAATTCCTCTACACTTCCTCTCAGAAATTTGAGTTTTCTTCCAGAGATTTCTTCAAGTACAGAATCAAATCATCATATCTATATTGTGTATATGAAAACATGTTGTTATGCTGCTTCCTTCACATCTCCCCTGCCTGTGTAACCCACACCCCAGGACTGCATCACCCACACAGGAGGAGCCAGCTCATCACCTGCCTCCCTACTTAGCAGCTGGGCAGCACGGGAAGGAAGCAAGAAAAAGCCCCATGTCCCACTTCATCTTCGTGCAGTGAAGATTTGGAAACAAGTACCTATTTACGCAGTAATTTTCTCACGCGAGTTACCTGTTTTCAGTACTTTCACAGTTAGTTTCTAAAACAGCAGAACTAACAGTCAGGTTGGCATTTTGGATCAAGTAAAACAACGCTGTACTATAGAACTCTGGGACATCAGTGTCTGGATTAAGGAAACACTGCACTTCTGCAAGCTTTTTTAGACAAACGCCTTCTTTAGAAAGATGACTTTTTTTTTTTTTTTTTTCATGAAAAAAGCAAGAAATGGGAACTATCTAAATAACCCAGATCCTATCTTCATCCTCCCAAACCTTAACCTCTTTTACAATCAAGATTTTCTGTAACACTCCTGGGAGCTTTTCTAACACAACAGACTTTTCTCTAACCAGTGACCAGCAGAATTCTCAAACTTGTACCTTCTGCAATTTAGTAATAATTAAACATACACATAAACTTTTAAGAAAAGCAGGTCAGTACATGCAGAAGTACTATTATGTATATATCTTGCTTTGGAAAAATTTGTTGATGACAGTTCCTTGTGCATAGTCCTCAACTGATCCCATATAATCACAAGTTCAGAGACTGAAAAGGGAAGCAAGACTTTTCAAGGAAAAATAAAGAGCTTTAAAAAATGATAATGCATATGCTACAGAGCAGAGTCTTTTATGTCATATGAGTACATTTCATTGTAAGTATGATACTGGCAATATTTTAATATACCAAACCACTCACAGTGTTACTTCATACAAGAATAATAAACTGAGTTTTAGCTCTCGTCCGTCATCACATCCTGCTTTCAACAGGCAGTGCTCATCTTACAAACACCACTAGGTAGACATTAGGTTGTATATAAAGAGCAAGTAGAAATAAAGCTCTGATTATTATTTTTTTTTTAAACTTAGGTGTGATAATCTGCAACTAATCTACTGTTTCCAACATTCTCTTTGCTTTAATTCACTAGGAGTCAGCGCATCATATCTGCAAACACTCATTCATTTTTTCCTCCTATCATCTGTCCCTTGCAGGAGGACTTGGAAGTGTCACACAACACAAACAAGGATCTACTCCTCCTGAGGTATTTGAATAATATTCTAGTGTTACAATGTATAGCAAGCATTACTTTAGTCGTTATTTCAGAATATATAATACCCTGCCTATTAGAAACTTAATTTTTACTGTACAGGACGAATGTACATACTTCCTGCTCTGAGATTTGGAAAATAAAGTAATACAGACAGAGTATGAGAGCATTTTTAGTCAAAGACTTTGCCTTTCGTGAGAGAGCAATCTGGATTATACCTATTAGTTCCCAGGGCTGTGCTTGTGCGGTACTGCAGTGTGTCAAGAATATAAATGGGAGAGAGATCATTTTATATCAAGACTTTGGGATTGCTTTGAAATACTTTTTGGACCAGAGTTTATGGTGTTACTCTTATGTAGCTACCTGAACTCAGAGCGGAGGCCAACAGCTGAAGCAATCTTTGATTCCACATGAATGTCAGATGTTCTAATCCTTATCTCCACCAACACCTGGTTTCATTAATATTATTAATACATCAGGGCTACAAGGACTCTTAACGTTTATAGTTACAAAAAAAACCCACAAAAAACATACACAGTGAACTACTGAAATGTTATTACAACAAAAGGACTCCTACCAGTTCTCTCAGGCTTCATCTACGCTGATGAATTGTTCTGTGCTGGTAAGCTGTGAGCACAGCTCTTGGCTGACTTTCTGACTTCTGCTGACCTGAACTCTCTTAAGCAACCTGAATGCACAGTTCTGCAGCCAGACTCATCCAAAGCACTGGTCTCAATAGGGAGCTCAATGCAATCCCTGTAGTTTGGGGGGTTAAATGCTCATTAGCTCAGGGGTGTCTCATTCCACATCAGTCAGCCAGTTCCACACACAGGACCACCACGCTTACTGGTCCAGGTCCTGTCTGTGTGCTGAAAACAGTTTGGCTGTGTCTTGTTTTAGACACTCTCAGCTGAGATAGTCAAGATGTGATTTTAGATGACTTGGAAAAGATTCAAAGCTTTATTCCAGAGCACAACAGGCTAGGAAAACAAATCCTTTCCATAAACAACAGCAATAAATACTCTTTGGAAGGGGGAGGGAGGATGACATTTCATTCTGATGTTTATAAACAAGAGTCTCAAACAACATCCCATAGCGCCTGCTGATGAGTTGTCAGTGCCAGTTTTATATGGTCATCTTATGCACCTTGGGTGAGTTTCAGTTCTGACGTCAAACTTTTGACATCAACCACAATTTCATGAGAAGCCTGCTTTCCTAGGAGCCAAAAATCCGAACTATATTTGAAAAATCGAATACAAAAACGGCCTAGGAAATTCTTTAAAAGTAACAGCCATGGATAATTTTCTTTATAATTTTCTGCATCAAAATCTGAGAAAATTCTGATTAGGAGCTTCATGTATTTATAAGTAGCTGAATTATATGTTCATTACAAAACATAAAAAAGGTGAATCATGGACAGACTACATGGACTAATGCTGTAAATTAAAGACACTGAGAATCACAATGGAACAGAGGAACAAAATAAAAACATCGTGAGTACTGTTGAAGAGAGATTAAATTTCTGCCTGGCTAGAAGGCATTGAAAAAACCTCTTATTAGTAATCAAGAGTGTAACAACCAGGCCAGCACAGTATCACTGAGACAATATATTCCAGTGACTGGAGATGATTATGCTAGTCAGGAAAATAAATTAATTTTACTTAAGCTGACTTCCTTTATCTTCAAGACAAGTGTTTCTTTGACTTCTCTGACACAGCTAAAGCAGTACAGATACTCCCTTTATTACAAGCAGCATTGGCAGATGCCAAAAATACAAAGTGAGCACTTTCACTGTGCGAGCAAGCACTGTTCCTAGACATTTGTAGCAGGCACATGGAATTTGCCCAGGCTTTCACATCATCTTGCAAGACAAGTCACATCATCATCACCATTCAAAAATACTTATGCTGTGAATTAATTAAATTCCAAAGTACACTTTTTGCAACAGAACTCAAGTTCCCAATATCCTACGAGCAATAGCTGAAGGAATTTTCACCTATAGCAATGAATATAATTGTTGGAAGAAGACATTTCTGAAACTTTGCCGAGTTCAAGAGGGACTGACCTCAGCTTCTGCATTCCAGAATATGAGCTGTTGGTCTTTCAGACTAAGTTCAATTGCATTTTTGTGTTTTGTAGAATGAACTGTTTTGAGTGAGAAGCAATGTGTATTCTAGAAGACATTTTTTCAGTTTTGCAAATATCCCATACTAAGTCTGGCTTAGCAGCATTCTAGGTATTTTTCTAGGTGTTACAAGAAGTCAAAATAATTACAGCTAAAGCTCCAACAAGACAGTTTTATTAAAGCTAAAAATGATTGATAAGAAGAAAAGTATTTATACTTGAGAACAAAGAAGGGGATTCAACAGTGTACATTCATGCAGCCATAAATTATTGTGCTGTATCAAACCTGTCACAAGCCATATGTGTTCACCAATACTGTGAAACGGCTTCAGCAAGTTTCCTGAATTTCTCATCTAAAAATCAGTATTTTGGTAACAGAGGGATTTCAATGTTTTACCTGGTAGCCCTTTGTATTTACTCAAAATGAAATAACTGGGAGGATCGAAGACAGAAGGAGACCTGGTCCTGCATCCTGCCTTGTATTCCTTGAACTGTTTTTTATGTAGAAAGGAATAAAAGCTTCTGACAAGCAAAGAATGAAGGGACAGGTCAAATCTGTATTTGATTAAGTGGTCATATTGTTAAGTTTTACCATATGTTGACTGTCCATAAGACTATAAATACAATTGTATATAAAATAATTTTTATACAGAGAGGTGTTCAACCAGTGCAAATTAGCTGCAATTAAACTCTGCTATTGCTGATTAATGTGTGTGTTCAACTGTCAGTCTCTTGCATTTATTCACACTGTAGCTCATTTAAAGTAAGATCCAACCATATATTTATTTCAAACATTTAAATCCTTTAGAACTAATAAGAAAGAAACACAAAGTGAAGGTGAAACTCGAGGCACAAAATCCACTCTGCACTGTCTCAAGAATTTGATGCAGACAAGAGCAACTTGTAATGGCACAGGTTCCCATGTTTTTTTGTAGGATTCTCCAGTTAGATACAAATGTTTCTGGACAACCATTACATTTCCCAACCCCACCTTGTTTTGTGAGTTACTGTTGAAGGAAGATGATAGAGGGATGATCTGCCACATTAAAATAGATTTTGTCAATGCTCATGGAAAGTTAAGCATGGTGAGTTGCAGCATCAAATAAAATGAGGGTAGCCCTTTTTACCTCCTTTCGAAGTGTGGAAAAATAATTCCATTTCCATGCTCATTCAGCCCCCATTTCTTGTTCTGATTATGCCGATCAGAACAATCCTTTTAGATAGGCAGGCATCTGTCTCCTAGAAATCCCACCCATCTGTTTATATTCTAGGAGGTACTAACAGCTGTAGAACAAATTTGATTCAGATCATCTAACTATCCCCAACCACCAGGGAGGAGAGAAACTACAGACTTGCCTAGCAAACACTCTGCAAGGACATTTAGCTGTTTCTGCCCGACTCTACTCTTTTCCTGTACTATAAGACACAAAGCACATAAACTTAATTTTATATATATATATATATATATATATAATATGTACATTAAATACAAACTCTAGTAATTTCCATTAAATCTGAAGAATATTTTGAACTGCCTTTACTGAAGCTACATGCAACTGTCACACGTATGATAAATTCATTATGAGAGAACTATATCTAAATAAGATATATGATTGCACACGTACAAACACACAACTGCAATTATTTTTTCTTCTAAAACTCATCAGCTTAAAATTATTTATTTTTTTTAGTATAAAAAATGTTTACTTCATACACTGTTTAGTTCCCTGGCAAACATATGAATTGATTTCAAATTCCATATTCTCAAAAGTCCTAGAAAGTTTGACTTGTGA
Organism: Callipepla californica brunnescens; assembly: GCA_023055505.1. Classification (NCBI taxonomy): domain Eukaryota; kingdom Metazoa; phylum Chordata; class Aves; order Galliformes; family Odontophoridae; genus Callipepla; species Callipepla californica. The sequence continues at coordinate 14,826,747 of JALIRH010000001.1, forward strand.
AAAACCTCATCTTTTTTTTTTTTCTTTTCTTAATAATATTCCAGCTTTGCTTTTCTTCTCATTGTCTTCTTCTCTGGGTGACTCCATGATTTTTTGCACGTTGACCTACATCACAATCTCATCTTCCTTCATGTTATCATTTCACTCAAGAGCTTATGATCTTCCCTCAAAGCTTGCTTTTTTCAGTTAGCTTCTTAATACAGAACTTAATCTGGCCTCCTTCGAAATGCTATCCACGGATAAGCTTAAATAAAGGATAAACTTAAAAGAAGGCAAATTAACAAACAAAAACTCTAGACCTAAATGCCACTAACATGTATGTGTATATTGAATTAAACTGATTTAATGATATTTCATGACTTCTTATTGCTGTTTTTCACTCTTCTCTTGTATTTTAATCCCCACTGAATCCAATTTATATACTGCAATCAGAATGTTTAAAATTGTCCTTTAAAACTGGCAGTAGAGGGGCAGTCTGACAGAATGGCACCTGACATGGAAGTGTGTGAAGCAAAGGTGTGTCACTGAATTTGTACAAACAGAAAAATTGCATCCATTGGCATTTATTGATGCTTACTGAATGTTTATGGAAATCAATCATTGGATGTGAGCAGGAACAGAAAGAACACCATATGCAAGTTTGTCAGGACCTACTGAACCAATGCGAGGCTGAAATTTTCCTGCATTGTATCACTGCTGTGATGAGATGTGGTGTCAATGCTCTGAGCCAGAGTCAAAATGGCAGCCCATGGAGAAGCAAGACATGAGCTCCCCATCAAGGAGAAAGTTCAAGGAACAGCTCTCAGTGAGTACACTGATGTGCACTGCCTTTTGGGATAGGAATGAGGTGACTGTTTGGATTTCATGGAACCCAGAAAAACCACAAAATCTGATTGCCACATTGCAATGCTGACTATGAGGGCTCACACTTGCAGTCAGGCTGGAAAAGAAAACCATGTTTCTCTTGAAACACATGAACGCCAGGCCCCATGTCAGTTTCAAGACTGTAGAGCACATTGAGAACCCTAGCTGGACTGTCCTACCACTCCCACCATGTAGCGCAGACTTGGAGCCTTCTGACTTCCGCCTTTTTTGGGCCAATAAAATATGGGACTGCACGGGTGACAATTTCCTAGCAAAGACACCACTGTAGTATATGTGAAATGGTGACCATTTCTCTGCTGGTACAGATTTTTATGAGTGCAGCATGCAGGCTCTTGTTCATTGCTTGCAAAAATACATAAGCTAATGGTAGTGACTGTTAAAAAACAGTGTTTTGTAGCTGAAAAATTCACTCTATAGAACAGTCTTAACGTACTCTTTGTATCTGTTGCAGTTCCCAAGGAAATAAATAGGAGGCACTACTTACAGTGTGACCTAATCACATGAGTAGCAGAGATTTTTTACATGCCACATATGACTGCTATGCAATACTGATTTGCATACAGAAACATTTCACATATTAAGATAAATGGGCACTGGGAGGGAAATTTGCCAGGAGAGACTAGGATTCTACGTTAACACCAGGGAAACAGGACATCTCCAAATATCCTAATATTGTAGAGAAAGGTGTTTACACTCCATGGTAATGAATCATATCCTTTTTAACTTGTTTGAAAATTCTTTAGGATAATTCTGAATTGAGCAACAAAAAAATCAACTGTCTATTCACTTCTGAAAGCCTTGGCTGTCCTCTTCAAGATTGGTTGCAGTTGGTCCCCTGTGCTTTGAGGATTCAAAAATGCAGACCTACAAAAGCCAAAATGCTCCTTCTTATCTGGAGGCTTTAGGTATCCCCCAAGACTTTTATATAAATGTAGTGCACTCTGGTTTACATTAGAAAAGGAAACATTTATCTTATCACATTGATATCAGCTCAGTGCAATATTACATTCTGGAATAAGAAAATATTGCAACTTTTCTTGGAAAGGTCAAGAGGTACTGTTTATCTTCAGGGCATAATGAATTACATCGCACTGCCGGGCTAGGAACTCCAAGAGAACAGTACATGTTTTGACGCATAATGCACAGCTCAGTGTTCTGAGACAGGAGATGGAATAACAAACAAAGCTGTGGTGTAATATCTTGCCTTCAAATTCTGTATAAATAGGAAACTCTACAAGAAATCTGGTAAGTAACTAGTGTTCTTGCTAGTAAAAACCTATAGATGTGGGACAGTTCTAATGTAGAATGACCTCCAAATTTCCTCAGCCTACTAACTGCATTCTAAATTAGAGTTTACTTATATACATTAGAAGTTTAACTTAAGAGCTGCTAAGGAAGGCAGTGGAACATCTACAAGTTTCCAGGTTTTATAGGTAGAACACACCTTCTTATTTATAAAAATCACAACTGTTACATCTGACTGCTTACTTCGTGCTGCAGGAATCACACTCTCAATTTGCTTTTATTGATCACTAAATACTGCCCATCATTCTAAAGTGTCTTCAGTTAAATTTTACAATGACTGATCAGAAAAGAAAATATGTATATATATTGATTAATCGGAAGTCCCAATAATAGAGACTCATGTCTCTTCATATTTCCTCCATAACACTCAGTAACATGTAAATGGAATTTTTAATGGAAAAATATGGGATAATGTTTATTAAAAAAACATTATAAAACAAATAAATATTATAAATAAATAAAATAAAAATATTTTGCCTACCAGGAAACAATTAAAACACAAGCAAAATTTTAACATCTTTATCTTTCAACAGCAGTTCACTTACACCCCACCAGTTGTTTAAGAGGAAAATTAAAGGCTCTTAATTTGCTAAAATGAATAAGAAATTGAACTAAAGAATGAACTGTGTAGTCTGTGGAAAAAATAAGTGTTTTATACTTGAGACTAGTGGCAAACCAGTGTCCTTGGAAAATCTCCAGTGTCTGGCAAACTTCTGCCTACAATTCTGTTTTGCCTGGTACATCACCGAGTTATCAGCATGCAGACAAATACCACTGCAGTGATCTCTATGGTTGACATGGTCTCGGTGTGCCCCATTTCTGTCCAGAGCTGAAGTACTTAGCTACTACTTTCTAGACAAAACTTCTGCAAGGTACGTATCCTAACTGTTCAGTTAATATTCAAAACAGTGATTGCGAGTGCTCAGTTTTTACTTCACAGAATCACTGAACTGATGGGTTGGAAGGGACCTCTGGATATCATCTAGTCCAAGCCTTCTACTATAGCAGGTTCCCTAAAGCAGGTTACACAGGAAAGCATCCAGGTGGGTACAATATTTTCACAGAAGGAGATGTGAACTCAAAGAAGTTTTTCCTCACGTTTATATGGAACTTCTTCACGTGTTCCAGTTTGTTTCTATTGCACTTTTTTCCCTAGCTGGGCACTGTTATGAAGAGCCTGGTCCCAACCACTTCACTCCCATCCTTTACATATGTTAAAGCTTTGGTATGTTCCCCCCTAGTCTTCTCTAGGCTAAACAGTCCCAGGTCATCCAGCCTTTCAAAGTCATGGAATAGTAGGGATTGAAAATGACTTCTGAGGATCATCTTGTTCAAACCCCTGCATCCAGAAGGGTTTTGCATATCTCCAAAGATGATTCCAGAACCCCTTTTATTAGCCTGTTCCAGTGCTCTGTCACCCTCTCCCAGTGACACAATAAGGGAAATCTTTCCCCACAAGGGAGATGCTCCAGTCCCCTAATCATCTTTATGCCCCTCCACTGAACTCTCTCTAGAAGATCCCTGTCTTTTTTGAACTGGGAGCCCAGAACTGGACACACATTATTCCAGACGTGGCCTCACCAGGGCAGGGAAGATGGGGAAGACAACCTTCTCTGAGCTCTTGGCTACACACCTTTTAACACACCCCAGGATACTGCTAGTCTTCTTGTCCTCAAGTACACACTGATACTACTGGCTCATGATCAAAACCTGCTGTGTGCTGAGGGCTCATTCTATCCTTTCATCCAGGTCACTGATTAAGATGTTGAATGAGACAGGACCTAGTACTGACCCCTAAAGAACACCTCTAGTCACAAACCTCCAACTAAGATTCTGCACCACTGATCACAACCCTCTGAGCTCTGCCAAGTTCTCCGTCCATCTCACTGTCCATTCGTGTCCCACACTTCTTAAACTTATACATGAGGATGTTACGAGAGACTTGCTGAAGTCAAAGTATACAACATTCACTACTTGCCTCTCATCTACTCAGCTAATTCTGACATCATAGAAGTCTACCACATTGGTCAAGGCTGATTTCCCCTTTGCATAGCCATGCTGACTACTCCTGATATCCATTCTCTCTTTTACTTGTTTGGAGATGTTATCAAGAATAAGTTGCTCTAACACCTTTCCAAATATGGAGGTAAGCCTGACCGGCCTGTAGTTTCCTGAATCCTCCTTCTTGGCCTTTTTGAAGACTGGAGTGATACTGTGTTTCCTGCAGTACTCCTCCATCTTCCATGATCTTTTAAAGATGATAGAGAGTAGCTTGGCAATTACTTTTGCCAGCTCCCTCAGCACTCATGGGTGCACACCATTGGATTTGCATGTGTTATGTTCATCTAGCTCCTCTCCGACCAGATCCTCAATCAAAGGAAAGTTCTCCTTGCCTCAGACACTCTTATCTTCAGGATCTGGGATTCCAGAGAGGCAGTCTATGCAGTAAAAACCTAAGTATTTATTAAATCTGTTTTCTGAGTGTCCTCAATTACCCGGGCACCCACTTCACTCAGTAATGGACTCTGATGAATGAAGAAAGAAGGAAAGAGCAGAAAATGAAAGCTTCGCTAGGGGTATGCAAGAGGATCCATTACAGACCCTTAAGGAGGCTGGCGTTCTGGCTCTTCTCACGGGGGACAAGTTAAGGAACACTGACCACTGTTTTGGTTGGCTTGGCTCATTCCCCTGTCAACTGCACTGCCATGAGCATGGCTATTTTGGACCCCACCTCCCAAATCCTTCAGCTTAAAGCCTGCCTAACTACCAAACATTGCCCTGCCTCTTCTAGACAGGTGGATCCTGTCCCTCCCTAACAGGTTACAGTCTTCACAAAAAGTCACACTGTCATAAAACCCAAAACACTTGCACTAGCACCAGCAACATACACAGGAATTGACATGCATTATACTTATATTTCTGGCTTCCCTCTTTCCTCTGAATGGCAAAACTGAAGAGAATAAACCTCTTAGTACAAGAAAGGAGAAGTGCTTGCAGAGCTGGAATATCTATAAGATGGCCAGTGAGAGCACTAGTTTTCGTAATATTCTCACTCAGCACAAGAACACACATTTCAATCTGTTCTGTCATGAGATCCTGAAACACATGGTGGTTCAGAAAGTATCAGTAGGAGGTGCCCTAAGCATACTACAGATCTTTATCACTGTGGATAAAAGAAAGTACAGGTTCAAATCAACAGTCACATTTAGATAAAACATGAAGGACTAAGGAATGAACATTAATTTCCATTCAACTCAAAAATGATGTATGACAAATATAAGGGGCCAATCTTCGTATTTGTGGCCAATCAGTCACATAAGAGAACAGTAAAGATCAGAATTAACTGTATAATTTGAAGGACACTATGTCTCTATCAAATCTACATATAGAAGTACCTTAAAAATGCCAACCGAACAGCTTCAAAAGAGTCCAAAATAAAGTAGCTGAAGAGGCTGAGCTTGAACCTACATAGTTTTGGAAACAAAATCATTACTAAACACTGTGCCAAACACAGAAGTTTGTGGGTTGTCTGGGCTTCGACTTCTTATATTTATACTGAATTCTTTTACTTTCTGGTAGGTCTAGTCTTTGTTTTTTACCGTGGGACCTGAAGAAGCTGAAGTATACCCAATTATTTATGGTCTCATCAAAGGTATCAAGAGAATATATTTGGAGAATATATAATACATGTTTTGGCCAGATTTCAAGACAACAGCCACAGCTGCCTCTGCCCAAACTGAAATGAACAGAAACACATAGAACACTCTTTCTTCCTTTGTTTTCTTTCCAAAGTATTTTTTACTTTCCTGTCACAACTGAAGCAAAATCCAACAAGGAAAAACGAAAGATTTACAGGAAGCTTAGATTTTTTTATAACATTACTGGATTAATGACAAATATTAACAGTCTTGAATAGAGCTATGTCAGTTTTGCTAGCTGATTAGTAAGCATGTATCAGAATCTTGAAAATAATGTTATCTGCAGAGGTTTTCTTGAGAATATTACTTCAAGTTAAGAATAGTGTCTGACAAAATGCTTATAATTCCTGACAAATTACCATTAGTGTCCAAACTGCTAATTCAATGATCTAAAACCATAACTATAAAGTAGTCAAATTGAAAAAATACAGCTCACAATTGTTGCTAATTTAGCCAAGTTTTATTAATTGTCTCTTAACTCTTATGGAACAATGTATACAAGTGGATAGCTTTGCTTCCCACACATTTTAAGACACAAAATTAAAAACTACAGGAAATTTTCTACTTTGATTTTCTGTGTCTTTTTGGTATTTTATTTAATTTTTTTTCAGGTCCTACCATTGACTTTAAAAAAAAAAATTAGTATTTGTTCAAAGTAAAGGCATTTGGCATCCACCATTCTCTCATGGCATTTTGAGAACCAAAATCCATAGAAGACTTTTAAATACAAAGTGAAAAGACTTCACGGTCTTTTTAGAAGTACCGATACTGAATAGCAGTGTTGATACATGATAATTCAGACTTGCTAAACGGACTGCTTTTAATTTCAGTACGTCAGGTCACCACTCTGAGAAGGAACCAAAGATATTCCTAAACTTGGACACCTTCGATTTAATGTGTGGCCTCTGAGAGCATTTTTTATCTTTTAAAACTGAGTTTTGGCTTCAAGGAACGTTTCTGAAGGGCCTGGCTAGCTCCAGGCATTTAACCCTGGCTGTGCACTTGCAGCACACCAAGGGGGTATCTGCCAACTGGAAGGCACGGACAGCACTGAAGAAGGTATGTGACACTATGCCACAACACAGCAAGCCCAAGACTGACAAAAGTATCCCAGAGCAACCTAATCATTTTGAACAAACACGGAGAAATAAGATACTGTCTGAGGATCTAAGGAAATTTTGGAGTCCAGCTTAGGAATCAGAAGTGGGACCAAGAAGAGGAATGACAAAGTCATGAACAAAGTACGTTTCACTGTGATCATTCAAGTACTTCCAGGCTGTGGTAGTAGGAGATGCAGCAATTAGTGGTCATCCTTGACAAAGGTAAAGAAAACCAGGAAAGAACAGTAGTTTCTGCCTTGAGGTATCTATCACATCTAATTCACAGCATGGGGACTATTGGAAGTTACAGTTAGCCCTTACAGCACTTGTCTGATCATTGGACTATGTGTTAAAAAAAGGAGGTATTTTGTACTACTCTTGCCTGATATTGCCAAAGAAACCTCTTATCCTTCAAACTGAAGGATATTAAGCCTCAGGTGGATATAGAAGAGCCTGTAAGGACAGGAATGGTAGGAAAAACCCTTAAGATGCTTATCGTAATTAATCATAAAAATAAAATAGAAGAAACAAGAAAGAAAAAGGTATTTGGTCATCAGATCACAAAAAGACAATTAGTTATATCAGACTTTTCTAAGAGATTTTTAGTAATAGGGAAATCATTATAGATGAGCAAAATTTCCCCTCATGTAATGCTACACTTTGTAGAAATAAGTGCACAGACAGATTTTGCAACAGTTTGGATTATTAAGGAGGTTATGGGGCTACCATATA
>JALIRH010000001.1:14839466-14866966 GCA_023055505.1 Callipepla californica brunnescens
CTTTTTCAATTTCATGCTGAAGTAGCTCAAGTTAGTGAATGTAATTTCTCCTAACAAGAAAAATTTATCACTGTACAGCTCACTCAGTTGCCTCTTGCAGTGAGTCACCGTACGCATTTATGGAAGTGAAAGGATAAAAGGATTGATAAATGTGGCAAAAGAATGGTCCCTTTAGCTAATTCAAGGAGAGGCAAGCACAATTAAATAACTCATACCAAACAAGGAAATATAAAGATCATTACATTATCTCAATAGTAATCCTCATCTATGACATAATGTGGTTTATTTTTCACTATGATGGATTTATTTAGTTTATATGGAAATAATTCTTTCATTTGAAAGAAGAAACAAAGTTGCCTTTTTTTGTGTGTGCTTTTATTTGCTATATATAATTGAAGTTTTTGTTTACACTCAAATCTCACTATAATGTAATCAATGCACACGTATATAAAGAAGGTATTTAATAGTTATTATTTATGTGTGAAAAGGTTTCTGCTCTTTAGAAGCCTCCTCACACATTTTTGAGAGCCCACATGCTAAAACATGAACAGAAATACTACACTTAATGATACCGAAAGAGCGTTTCCCTATTTTGCCTTGCATACAAATCACTAGATTCTGATTTCAACTGTAGCATGATTTCATTCATCCCTATAATTTCTAGCATGTAACTCACATAACACATTCACATCTCATTTATATTTTGCAGCCACAACTCCAAAAATTTCTGTTGTTATTTTTATCATCAAAATGCCTAAGTCATAGACTAGGAATCTATTGTGCTGGCACTTTGCAAATGCTGAACACACTGGCAGTCTCTGCCCCTCAGAGGTTACCAGGCAAGGACAAGACACATGAATTACATGAATACGTGCAGAACAGACAAAAGGGAAATTACAATGAGACAATGAAATAACATTGTCAGCATGACAGTCAGCGATCTTTGTATACCATCCTAACCATCGTCTATACCTAAGTATGTCTCTGAAGTGGAGGAATTAAGTCATTCTTGATGAAATCGATCCATCCATTGGAACCAGTAAAATATCGTTACTATGAAAAATTAGTGAAATGGAAAACTTTTACTGAGTTATTCAATAGAGGAGCACAAAAACGTTGATGGGTAATTAAGTGTAGAAAACAAGGTAACATTAGCTAGAGTTTCTTATAAACTCTGTGACAAACAGGAAATACCACTACAAATAAAACTCAACAAAATGAATTCACTTTGTTAAAATTTCCCTTTAAGAAACTAGAAACTTCATCCATGTCTCTACTCAACTTCAGCTAAATGCCTCTCTTAAATTTAAATCCGATTCTGCATTATTTAACTGGCATTTGAAATTTCATAATGTCTGTAATTACAACAGCTTTGCATTTTTACCTGTGTCATTTGAACAAATTAGACAAGTCTCCTTCCTATACAGTTTACCAGCTATTACATCAGCTTGGTTCAATGTGTGAACACTACGTATCAATGATCTCAATTAACCTAATTAACTAAACTGGTTAATCTCACTTGAAAACGTTTAATTCAAAGGCAGTATGAAATTTCTTTCTCTTTTGTTTCAGTAGCAAAATTTATCACATGTGACTCAGAAGAAACTCTGAAAGTTCATCAGTACAGAGATTGAGCCAGAGAACAAGGGAGACAGCTACTATGATCTACTCCTCTTCCCCCAGAACAGGGAGAGCTTGGAGATACCCTCCGACTCCTTGCTGGCCTGTACAGAAAGAATCTCACTTCACAGGGCTTAAAGCTGAGTTTGCTCTCCTGTTTCAGCACCCTTTAATGAACAAACACCTACAAGGGTTTAGAAGGCTAGGAGACTTCCCGATGCTTTGAGTATCTAAATAACACGTATCTGCAGACATTAGCTGTGTGCTAAGGTGCCAGTCTGTGGAACGTAACTCAATGGACAACCTCCAATCTCTTGAATTTTTGCATTTATACACATGGTTGGTGCCAAGTGCCTTTCAGCCTCTTAGCAGTTGTCAAAACTAACAAAGGATGGAGCTATTAATTAATTACAGAACTGCATACATGCCTAAATTAGGGCCCCATCAGATTTGACGCCATACACACACGGCATAAAAAGATCATGAAAACACAGAGCAGGAAAGGAGCAAAAGGCAAGGACAAACAAAGAGCTTCAGTGCACACACTGACTAGCCACTGCTGAACTTGGTTGCAGACATTGCTTGAATCTGACCTTCAGGGACAGCAACATACACTGAGTGCAGGGATTTGACTGAGATGGAGGTGGAAGGGCCAATGCAGGCATGAGAGAAAAAGAAGTCAGATTCTGAACATTTTGAGGGATCTTCAACAGTTGTGGTCCTCCTACCAGATCCATCAGTGAACTACTCCTTTTCAAGGACCAAGGGGGGAAAAGTACAAAGAACTTTAAATTAGTTGACTTCAAAGAGATTTATTTTCTTTGTTATTCTTGCACAGATCAGAGAAAAAGTCTTCCAAAGTGGCAGCAGCTACTGAAGTGGCAGAAACTTATGGGGTGTAACCCTCACGTGAATGATTATTACAATGTTTGAAACCACACTGATGAGTTGCTTGGTAGTAATGATTTGGAAACCTGTTTTCCTCATCAGAATCAATAAATCATACCAACCCAAGAATTTACTGTTAGAATATTTACATTATTGTTTATGATCATGGATGTATTCACTACTTTCTAAATTCAGTTTGACAAGAATCAAATGGAGAAATATATTGTACTGGATGTCTCACAGCAAAAAAAATATATATATAAAGAGAAAATTCAATTATGAAAATCCCACAGCTTTTATCACAACTAAACCACATTTCGCTTCTCATTTAACAAACATAAAAGATGACTTGGAGGTGACCTAATAATTGAGCAGCATGGATCTTGAAGAGATCAGGATTCAAGTCCCTCTTAGCTGTTCATGTTCAGACATAAACTGTATGATCATTTTGCATAAGATGTAGATTACGGCATAAAAGTATAAACTTGTGCAGAGGTACGCAGGAAGGAGTACTTCTTTGAAAGCAGTTCTGTTTATGTTACAGCTTCTCAGTTTGTAATTCATAAAAGGACCTTTCATCTTTCACCCTCTGCTAGGTGAACTCTTTTGCCAGCCTAGGCAGCTTATCGCTGCTGTCAGGAAAGGTGTTAGCAAACAGTGTGCACATTATGTGTAAATGCTGTTACAAACAAGCAAGCCAATCTTACACTGTTCATTGCCAAGTGGGAACTGTATCTACAATTTTAGTCTAAATAAAATGACGTTAGAATTCGCATTAAAAAAAGAATGTTCTCCCTTCCAAAGAAGAGAATGCTTATTGTGCCAATTTTAAGCTGCATATGAAACAGTATAACCAGCAACTGTAGCATTTTCCATAATTCTTGCTCTAAACTGAGGTTTTTCCACAGCAAAATACATTTAGAGAAAATGCCAAAGCTCAAATAAATCACTGCACAGTACAGAGACTCAACAAACAGTTGTTCCAGATACCTCTGTCTTAAACCAATCAGTGGTTGCAGTGACGCAGGACTGCTGAAGTACACTCGGCTTTAGGTCCAAAATGGGGCTTCAAAAATAACAAATACACCTGAAGCTTCTGCGAAACAAACATGATAAAAACATTAATAATTTCAGCCTATAGGCAAAATCAGTGCAAAGAAGGAAGAACAGCATGAATCTGCTATGGTGACTTTTGAAAGACACTGGGCAGATGGTACAGGACCCCCAAATAACGGAAGAATATGAAGTCCTCTGTGGAAGTCAACAGACTACAACAGAAACAAGGTGTGTTTCTAAGGCTGAAGTTATGGAAGAAAGAGATCCAAAGGAAAACTGATGTATATAAAGCTTTAGGTTTAAGTTTTACGTTTCACAGAGTATAGCTTGTCAAAGGAAAAAGAAATATAAACTAGACCATAAAACTGTCTCCAAATGAAGAGAGGTTAGGATTTGTAGGTTTGGCCACCTCAACGAATATACAGGGAAAAGAACTGTTGGGAAAAAGGGCCAAAGAACTAGAGAGTTATCTAAGAAACTTCCCTTTTGGACGATGTTAAAAACACATAATATGGAGACATGAGCAGGACAAGACAAAGAATGCACCAGAAAGTGAGGAACACCTGGTAGCAAGCTCCTAAAGTAGCTCTCAAAATTGTCACTGACAATTGTGAGGGAAAGGCAAGTATGATTGCTGATACAAAATTGAAGCAGAAAGAAGGAGAAAGACGTTGCATGAGATAAGGCGAACCTACATGGTTATACAACAAAAAAAGAGAAGATTATGATAAAAGCATGAAGGGAGACTATAACACAGAAAATGCATGTTTAGAGTGCCCACACAGCTGCATGCATTTAACTATCAACAACAGTCCCCCTCACTGCCCAACTCCTCAGCAAACGTACAGCTGTACATAAAAACCTAATGATTGTATTCAGTTACAGCAGCAGGTAAAATCTAAGGCATAATTTTCACATTTTCTTCTCGTATGCATAACCAACAACTCTGATAACCTGCATTAAAAGCACCAGTACCAAAATATTCTGATAACCTTCGTAAGGAGGGAAGAATCAGAAGCAAAAGAGCCGTTGGAAGAAAGGAGCCCTCAAAGGTACATAAGCCAGACTGCTGCTAAACTGGAAATATTTTTGCTTTTATGTGCTTCATGGATAAAATGCAACTTATGTGAGTGAATATATATTAGCACTTCACATACTGACAGTGAAAACGAAATAGTATCATTTTCAGGAAACTGTCATAAATTTAACATTGCAGCACTGTTGGTTATGTACACACACCACAGTTATTTTGATATTTGCATTCTCAATTAAACACAAAAATAAGAAGGCAAATAATTACTACATTCAAAAAGATTTTCTGGCTGTTTGATGAATCACAATTAACACTGTTTGAGTTATTCATGTTTGAATGTTATCTGATGTTCAAAAACTGCTAGTCTTAATACTCGAGCCATTACAATAGATTTCCCAGATTGTTTGAGAAAACAAATGCCAGCCTGCAGAGCACTTGCTGAATTGGTTTTTTAGGTAATTTATTAGACATCTGTGTTTTGTGACTGGCCATTTCAATCATATAGTATTGCCTTTACTCCCTGGTTGAAAGATTGAGTAACTAAAACTTCTTAACTTAAATAAGAAGCAACGGAGGAGAAACAGTAAGTATTGCTGTGTGGGCATAAATAATTTTGTTGAAATAGAAAGTTACACACACTGAAGTGGAAAAAGAACATCACTGTACTAATTTTTTTCACTAATTAGAAATGGGAAACAAATCAAATAATGTTAAGAATTCAAATATTTTTGTTACCAACTCCAATACAAAGACTTCTAGCTATAGAAACCAGTATAAATGCACACACTATATTTAATCAACTTTTGTATACTTTTTAGTATTGATTTTAAAAGAGTACCTATCTCACATAATTTACAGACTGAACGTCTGGTGAGCAAGGTATGAAATTTGCTCCCTGATTCCCTGAACTCAGTTTCTACAACCTGCCAGTCATCATTTAAGCAACTAAAATGGGCAGCTGTGTTAGGGAAGTGATTTTTCACACAGAACCTAATGGCAGCTGAACAAATATGCATAATATCTGAAATACCATTTAAGCAGTTAGTAGGGCTTGAAAATGTCTCTGATACTTATTTGCTCCTGGCTGGCTCATGATGTTACGCCCTGCAGACCCTGAGCAGAACCAATATACTGTTACCGGGCCCTGAAGTGACTCACAAGGAAGATGGCAACCCCTCCTTGGTGCCTTTTAGAGGCCCATTCCCTGAAAAGGGTATTCTCCAGGTAAACTTGGAAAACTGTCAGTACAGAGTTGAGACAGGGACGAGATATGGAGCCACACAAGGTCTAAATTCGCTCTCTTCCACTTAGTAGCACATGCAAGCAGGATGGGTGTGCTAACAAAGCAATTTTTCTCCCCTGAGTTGCAAACCCAGTGCCTTGCTAAAATGACTAGCCTTGTATAATGGTACTGGAAAAATCACATGAAATTCTCCTATCTCCAATCACACTAATGCCTTGAAAAAAAACAATACAAAAGTGACCAGAATTCTGCTAGAAGAACAAGGTGCTTCAGAAATTAGAAATGATTTTCTTCAAGTTCAGAGGAAAGAATGGGAACGTGAGTAAAGATTAACACTATGTATGTAATGACGTACTGACTTTAGCTGCAGTGTATTAATTTTATTAAGGAATACAATATTTTTAAAATATTTCTCTGCATCTTCCACTGGCAATCGGCCATCCTGTTTTCACGCAGATTAAACTGAGTAAATTTTAACATGGTATACGCATTTCAAATGATGATATGCCTGAACTCAGTGCAGAGTTAATAAAAAACATCAGGTCAGTCAAAAGAAAAAACAAAACCTATTCTCCTTCCTTAGCCTCAGACAGAAATTAATGAAGTCATCAAGGTGCTGATGCAGTCAGCAAATGCAAATGCTGCCTCAAGGATTGCTTATACTGCAAACTTCAAGTAAAGAAGTGTGGAAATAAGAGCTACTCAATCACTAGTTAACTGGGACTGTAAGTGCAAGATTTAGAAACACTGCTAATTTTTTTATCACTGTTTCCATTTTCAAGAAGAATAATCCCTCCAAGCTTCAACTCCATGTAATTCAGGCATACATGAACCATGTGTAATCACAGAGGTTTCATTAGTTTAGAGAACTGCACATAGTTTCACAAACATACACTGTTTCCTTTGTAATTCTTTCAGAATACTAAAGGAATATACCACCACCACTCAGAAACAAAAAACATACACATAACCAGCAGGTACTGAAGGCCTCAAATTGTAATGCTTTGGACACTGGAAGACTCATCTATTTCATGCCACTGTTAATTCAGTATCATTTTAAACTATGTAGGATCATAAAACCAAGTCAGCAATCATTTAAAATTAAATTTCTAACTTGGGAAACATACCATCTACCTGCTGGCTAAGTGAGCAGTAACACATTTCCTCAGATCGGTGGAGAGGGTTTCACTGTATCAGTTTAAAAAAAATACATATACTTCAGCGATTTTAAAGGCAAGGCTTTCTCTAAGAATCCAGGACAAAGGAGAGGAATACCCCTCTTTTAAAAAGGCTCATTTCCATTTGCAAGAGACCATTCCTTGCTGCTTGAAACATGGCAGAGGACATAACCAGGACTGAAGCACAGACTTTGGTTCTCAAGCTATGGAAATAAAGGTACATAATTATTTCTGTAGGGTTTGGAAGTGTTATGTTCTGTGATAACAGATCACACTATTGCAGAAAAAGAGAAAGCACTTTCCCAGTTTTCAATGCGGTGCTAGACAAGGGGAGATACGTTTTTACTATTGTATGCACTGTAGACAGGGCTCCCATAGGCAGCAAGAACAACTTAACAGTCAGAACCTGGAAAATGTTTAGGGCAGGCAAGCTGATAGTGTTCTCTAATAAACAGACCTGGAAAGAAATAAATGCTAAAGGACCACTGTAAGGTGAGGTACATAGGTAGGGTTCCCATTGTCTCTGAGGGCATGTCAACCACAGCCTTTCCTGCAATTCCTCAACTTCTGTATGTGACAGAGTAGCACAGTAAACTGAGGGTTCATTCTAAGAAGAATGAGCTGGAAACATCATGGCTGGGTTAAGAAACTGACTGGAGGGCTGAGCCCAGAGAGTGGTGGTGAATACAGTTAAATCCAGATGGTGACCGGTCATGAATGTTGTTCCCCAGGGGTCGGTGCTGGAGCCTGTCCTCTTCAATATCTTTACTGATAACCTGAATGAGGGCACTGAGTGCACCCTCAGTAAGATGCAGATGACACTAAAATGGTTGGAAGTGCCAATCTACATGAGGATAGCAAGACCCTACAGAGGAATCTGGGCAGGCTGGATCGCTGGGCTGAAGCCAATGGGATGAGGTTCAACAAGACCAAGTGACAGGTCCTGTGTTTTGGCCACAACAATCCCAGGCAGCGCTAAAGGCTTGGGGCAGAGTGACTGGAAGAGTGTGTAGAGGAAACAGACCTGGGCTACTGGATGATGCTTGGCTGAACGTGATCCAGCAGTGTGCCCAGGTTGCCAAAAAGGCCAATGGCATTCTGGCTTGTATCAGAAATAGTGCTGCCAGCAGGAACAGGGAAGTAATTGTCTCCCTGTACCCAGCACTGGTGAGGCTTCAAGTACTGTGTTCAGTTTTGGGTCCCTCACTGCAAGAAAGACATAGAGGCCCTGGAGCAGGTTCAGAGAAGGGCAACGAAGCTGGTGAGGGGTCTGGAGCACAGGCCTTATGAGGAATAGCTTAGGGAACAGGCATTGTTCAGTCTGGAGAAGAAGAGGCCCAGGGGAGACCTTATTGTTCTCTATAAAGACCTGAAGGGAGGCTGTAGTGAGCTGGGGGTAGTCCTCTTCTCTCATGTAACTTGTCATGAGAGAGAATGGCTTCAAGTTGCGCCAGGGGAAATTCAGACTGGATGTTAGGAAATACTACCTCACTGATAGAGTGGTCAGGACCTGGAATGGGCTGCCCAGGGAGGTGGTGGAGGCACCGACCCTGGAGGTATTTAAGGAACATTTAGACATTGTGTTGAGGAACATGGTTTAGTGAGAACACTTGGTGACTGGTGGATAGTTGGACTGAATGATCTTGTAGATCTTTCCCAACCTTGGCGATTTTAAGATTCCATGATCATAGAAAGTTCTAATAACAAAAATGCCATTTCACACAGCAGTTGTAAAAACATACTGAGGCAGAGACAGTTCAGTATGACTGCTTTGATGAACAACAGATAAGATTTCAGAGATGAACATCACCAGAAATATCTGTACTGCAGAGAACGTTCCCATAATAGAAATGGCACTACAGACAACAAATATCTTTCAGTTATACTGGAGGACATTTGAGCTTGCTGCTTTTTTTTCTATAATTAGCAAAGCCACTTCAAAAAAGAGAACATTCTTGGGTCTTTAGGAAACAGTTTTTTCGTTGTACTGATACAGTACCATGTACAATGGGGATCACAAACTTGAGTAAGTTCTGAAGCAAAAGCAACAGAATCATAGAACAACAGAATGGCCTGGGTTGAAAAGACCTCAGAGATGAACTAGTTTCAACCCCACTGCTGCAAGCAGGGCTGCCAACCAGTAGATTAATACAAGTAGTTACAATAATCTTCTACATCAGAGAAGGACTGCAACATCTTACTCAGCTGCATATGAACCCTGAAAGTCATCCTATCATAAGCCATCCTTTGCTATGTGTTTTATTTTTGAATTTCTTTTTAAATGAGTGTGGTCCTGAACATGTGAATCTATCCATACGTATTCAAGAAAAGATACTGATATCCCAAGAAAGAAAATGGAATCAGGTAAAATATGTTCTCACATCTTCTATGAAGACCATGTCACAAGGTAGTATTTAGATGCATTATAAGCAGGAGTATGTATCTACAGACAGACAGAAGAATGAACTTATTAGGCAATATAAAGAGCAGGCAAAGCCTAGTCTCTTAACCAAAGTGGAATCAGACACCTAACAAACCAGTTGCTACAGGCTTTGTTTTGTTTTTAATTCTTCACTAGTATTTGAACTAAAATACTCAGTTTTTCTAGTGTGAACTGCATTCCAACTCTGAAGGAAATTTTAAATAGGGAAAGTACAGAAGTAGTTCTCAGGATGACTATAATGACATTTTCCTTTCTTTTGATAATAACCCCACATAGCGTGGCAGTTAACACTGTTTGCTCATCGTATTTCAGTTCAAAACTCACTGTTAACTTGTACTTTCTGATCTTTACACATTTGAATCCCTTAACATTGGAAGACCTAACTCCACTGTAAAACGTATTTCAAAGTTAAATAAAATATCTGTTTGGAAGAACTGTAAATGAAAAGTCCAAGAGTTTTCTTACACAGAATTGCTTTGTATTAGGGTAAATAATGTTATAGAAATGTTATATAGAAAAAAATGTTAAAAATTGATCTATTAAAAAAAATGAAATGTATCTACGTAAAATTAGTACTCAATTTCTGCGGCACTTCTAGTTATATCTGCTATTATGCTATTCAGAAATTACATTTGCTTTCCACAATTATCAAGATTTTTTTTTGTTTTACAACATAATATATATTTTTTTAAATAATGTTTGTGTATTACCCCAGAAAACATTCTAATAGGCGCAAAAGATTTTCTATGGTTGGTTGCTGATTAATGATGATAGTCTTAACTCTTCGCCAAGTGCAGTTTGCAACCTGATACCTTAAACAAAATAATACCCAAAGATGAAGCCACTCTAAGTTGTTTTTACATTAAATCAGTTTTATTTTCCAAAAAGTGCAAGTAGAACTCTGTTTTATTGTTATGACTCTGTAAGAAATATATTTTTAAGTCCCCTTATCATTCCAATGATTGCTACCCCATCACACAGCAATTGTTTTAAAGATGTATCAAGAAGACTATGGGCAATTTCTGGCTAGCTATTTAAACTGTAGGCTTTACATCCAAGACATTACTGCTGATCGATTTACCTTTCGATTAGAATTCAAAAAACGTGTGGGAACAATATTTTAAACCCTGCACTTTTGAAATCCCATTGAACTAATGAGGCGGATCAAGGGACCACCACTATATTCCTAATGCTTTCCATTTCTTGATCCTTTTCAATAGGATTTCAAGGATTTTTAAAGAGTTCTTTATTTTTTGTTCACTCATAATCAAATAGGAAATCAATGAGCAGTCGTGCCCTGGACTGCTCTAATTTGGATTGTTCATCTGAGATTAAGTTCTGTTTTCTTACCATGTGAAGCAAAAAATTTCCCCCAAAATATAGGATGTTGATTCAAGGACAGATGAACATCTACCCTCCTTGTTTTATTGTGACCTAAACATCCTGACCCACACTTGCCTGATTTTTTACTTTAACAGGTGTTTAGGGTGCTAAGATGCTGCAATAAGAGGCTTTATATTTCCAATTCCACCATGCCACTGATACTGACCTGTGCACTAGGCTGTTAGCAACCATTACCACGTATTATTGCTTGACCCCATAAAGTACCAAGGCTTCTCTGGAGAAAAACAGTGAAGAGGAGTATTTACGGATCATGATTAATGGCATCACAATAAAATATTTAAACGTGAATGGCTAATTCCATCAAGCCAGGCTCTCAGGCACCTTTTATAAATAGTTCAGCTTTAGTGACGAAAAACATTAGAAATCTTGACTAAATTTTTAATAATACTTTCTGTACAAGGAATCAATTTGAACCTCTAAGTCAAGGGAGATATTGCATAAAAAACCTGTTTGTCAGCAACAGGCTAAATCTACAGAGGAACCTGCAGGCCAACCATGGTCTTCCTGACATAGATATAAGAAATATTACTAAATTTCAAATGCAAACTTATCTCAGATCTAGAATCACTGAGGACAACAGCATACAGACACCAAGCTAGCTCCATGTACTGTTACCTTTCCTGCATAATTGCACTGGGACCATAGGACTGTTTTCAGGCCCAAAGTGGTGCAGCCAAATGGCAAGTGTTCAACATGCCAGAATATTGCTGTATCTCTTAGTAACAGATATAAAGAGCTGACTTTCAATATTTCATGTGCTAGCCTATGTCTGTAGTTATGTTATGAGATATGTTTGCATTTGGTCATAAATTCAGCAATGTTAATAACATTTTTGCAGTAAGAGAGCTAAAAATTAAAGCATGCATGTAGTTACTTAATAATGGTTGTAAATAAAGCAGCACAAGCTAAGACTTCTACAAAAAACCAGGCTCCACAAATATTCTGTAACCCCAAAGACCACATACATGTTAAGCAACAGGGAAACTATTTGGTTAATCACAGGTTGGGTAAAATTTCATGTGTATGTTACACTTCTTCCTTGATGGACAAAGGATGGTTACAAAGTTTTACGGGTCCTATCGAAATCCTTAACTGATGTATGAAACAGAATGTTTGTGTCATACTACTCATAAATACCATATGGAAACAATTTTAAGTGGCTGCCACTCATTTACTATGCTTTTAGCAAAGCCTCACAAACATAAACTGATCCATAACAATGAAAGGGAGAAGAGAAAGATCCTGAAACGGCTAAAGGTAAGGATGCTACAAATGCATTCTTTTCTTAATCTTTTGCTTGAGTCAATGTAGCATTTCTAATTGTTTTAATGAGGTCTCAATCACAGCCTTTAACTCAATTTTACAGAATCAAGCTGAATAAATCTGTTACCACAGCACTTAAACCTTCTGCTGGCTGCTGTGTTCATGAACTACGTTGCAAGTACCAAGTTTTATCCAAATATTTCCCTGATTCAAGTATCATTTAACAAGCTGTGAATAAGCTGTTAGCACAATTATTCTGGAATGTAGATTCCAAGAGGGAAAAGAATGACAATCCCCATGATGATCAGTGGTGGTTACAGTAAGAAATACACACTTGGCAGTCTGCCACAAGTTGGTAATTGTTTATGAGAACATCTTTGATTTATAGAAAACAAGAGAGTTATCTTACTCTAGTTTAATATTGGTTGTTACTATGGCAGTGGGAACACAGTGAAATTCTGGCTTCAGTGAAGCTGAAAGTCTAATGAAGTCTAATGCGCTTTGTGCTCAGTCTTCGGGTTTTCGGTGTTGTGTTTCAGCTTTGGGTTTCTGCTGTTTTCTATTTTGTTGGTTGGTTATTTTCTGGGTTGAATTATTCTGATTGTTAAGAGAGCATCTTAATTCATTTTCTAATACTCATCTCTCTTCCCACCCGCTCACAAGTTTGCCAGCTCTAAAAGTCCAAACTCCATGGGCATGCATGCATTTAGAGCTGGACAAACTTAAGCAGAGTATAAGATTTCTTTTTAAAAACAGGTAACTGAATTCAACGACCAAGGAAATCTTTTCCATTCCTTCAGTATCACATTCATACAGCAAAGTATACGGGATTGTATATATCTGAAATGGCATTTACAAAATTTGGAGAGCTACTAGCTCATACAATACTGAGGTCTTATATTTTAGTATGCTCTCAAAATATAAAACAATTGAAACGTTTCTGTGAAGATATTATGCAAAAATAAATATTTAATTTTGCATAATATCTTCAGAACATTTCAATATTTAATAACTACTCAGTTGGAAGTTCTGCTTGTATCAGTAATGACAACGTAATAATCAAATCAAAGATTCCCACATGTAAACTGAAATGACATAATCATATATATATAGACAACATACATTTCACAAATAGTTTACCACGATTTCCTGGATTTACACTTCTCCCATTTAGTATAACGCAATAAAAATGATACTTATGGCATCCTCATTCCCCTCCTCCTGTGAACTTGGTTGGAACACAAAAGAAACAATTATAAACAGATTAAACCATATTTTGTTTCTCCAAATCATAAATTAATCTGTTTGTGGCTACCTCACAATGTGAAAAAATTAATACAGCTACGTTAAGCAGCTTAATTATTCACCTTCACAAATAATTTTACAGGACATTTGCAACAGATTATTAATAGGAGAGCTTTTTTCTTACACTTTTTGTTCTTTTTTTTTTTTTTTTTTCGGGTTTACTTCAAAAAGATTGGTCAGGATCACAGACATTTGCTATTACTACCTTTTTATGAACAGCCAAGGGTCAGAATACTTACTAGATACAAGCTTAATGTTTCTGGTCACTAAACAATTTCTGGTTGGGAACTGCTACAAACCAACAGAGAGAATTATCCAAACCCTCTATGACCTCTATGGCTCTAGTACCAAAAATGTCTGAAGACCTCAGCTCATGATCTTCTGAAAATGAGACAGATTCTGAGACAAAATTGAGAAATCAGTCTTAACTACTCTGAAGAATGAGATTTTAATTATCAGGATTTTAATTATTGGATTTTAACAAATGTGTTTTTCAAAGACATTCAAAGATATACTTTCAAAAATTTGTGGTGATGCTTGAGTAACACCCATTAGAAATGCCATTCACTGAAACTACTACAGCCATGGATAAGCACATATTCTTTTCTTCTTGGCACAAATCAATGTTTGATGAAGTTTCTTGGGACAATTATTTTCCCTTAAGGATTGTGTTTATTTCAGGGTTACTGTGATACGCTCATGCAATACGAAGACACACAGCAGTGACGTTTCAACATTTAAGTCATAGTTGTATTAATGAAATTCAGAAAAGCACAGTAAGCACAATTAGGGAATCACACCTAGACTTCAACAAAGAAATGCCACATTCATTTACATGTAAAAGTCTGGCATGCCGATTACATTTCACTACCAACTACAGCCACTCTGACGTACAAAATCAGTAACCAGCTTGGAATCAATGATTTCTAAAATCTACTTCCAGCTCCACCCTCAAATGCTTCCGTGAAGCAAGTCTTAACAAAGTGATTATGCAATTTAATTGAATAAAGCATTATGTGTGATGAAATTACTTAGTAATAAACAGCAGTAAAACAAATTTCTTTCCTGTTCTGCCTACCAGCAAAACCCACAGGACACAGTGGTAAAAAAAAAATGTGTCCTTACCCAGTGGTAAAAAAAAAGTGTAATTACCCAACGGAGTTTCTGTATCACTTCTGAATTCTCATTACCCCCCAAAAAAAGTCCTTCTCTTTTTATGTAGGAATTGTGGTAGGTCAAATCAAGAAACTCCTGAAATGGATTGTCAAGTATGGTTCATATTCCGATACCAAAGGGAAAAAATAGTGCTACTGTAAAGACAGCATTCAGTTTTCCTCAGTGACAGTTGAACACAATGTAGGCAGCCTTTCAGTGAGAGCATGGAATACAGTTTCCTGGATCCTGTACTCCAGTTAGGCCTAAGTGATGAGGAACATTTGCCCATTTTGCCTGGAAATAAATCAGCAATGAATCATCGTTACCTTAGTTTAACTAAAAACCCATGTCATTAAGCCCTTTCATCTCTGCAAATGCACCTGGGCCACTGTTTTCAAATGTAGGTGCCTAAACCTGAGATACCCAGAGAAGAGACTGAAAAAGTGCTGAGCAGATACAAACCCCTCTAAAATCAATGGTCTGTATTCATCCCTGAATACAATTGATTCACATCACCCAAGCAGCAAAAATGAAGCATAAATCTCTCCTATTGAAACAGCCACAGTCTGCCCCAACAAAAAAGGGAGCCCCACATAATACAGAGCTGGGTGCCAACGTGCTACTATGAGGAAGAGAAGTCTGAGTGGACAGCAGTTTCTCCATTCAGCAACCAAGAAGGTGTGGGGCAAAGCACATGAACACAGCACTATAAAAATATTTTGCTGCTGGCATGTTTTTCTGTTTCACTCATTCTCTCCTATAGCATTGTTTCTGTGAGTCACAATCCGATGACAAATATTTGTTTTGCAGTGACTAAGGGAATACATGTATTGGCTAGAGCAACTAGACTGCACTGAACTACTTTTTATTGTGTGTTATGCAATTGTTAGGTAGAAATGTTCATTCTACACTGAATGGAAATCAGTAATACAAAAGGCGCCAGTATTCATATGGAGTGAAAATGGCAGTAAGACTGTAAAACACACCAGGCTTCCTTGTTTTATTTCTAGACACAGTATTTAAAAAGAAGCATGAAGTTATCCTTCTAAGGATCTTCACAAATAAATCAGCTACTGTTTCCCGGTAAGGTTACTTTTTCTAAATGGGCCAACCACTTCATTTCAGCCTTACAATTGAAAAACAGTGACAAAACAATTATCAGCGCTGCCAAACCAAGGTGTCTACTTACAAAATTTTGGCAATATTTATCCACGAAAAAATGACTCGTTAGAATGCTGTAGAACACTTTCTTAAGGTGAAAAAAAAAAAAAAAAAAAAGAAACTCAACACTCTTCCTTTTCTCTGCTTTTTTTAAGCTATATAAAAATATTTTGTGTTCATTAATGCATTTTGGTATATTCGGCTGAATCTACCTGCCTGTTCTTTCTGTTTTGTTAACTCAAAAAGATGTTGAGGATTGCGATTTTATAATCTCGATTCAATTCAGTGCACATACTCAACTTCTGTAATATATTAAATTGACATCTGGATTAAACAAGTTTGCACTGTAGTGGTCTCTGACTTTCTGTAAAACGGCAGAACACATTGTTAATGCTCCAAACTAATGAAAAAACATAAAAGTTGCAAAAAACTGTTACAGCAACATTGGGATGGGAACAAAAAAACTAATCTATTAAAGACTCAACAAGCTTTTAAAAAAGCTGTTCACTCTTGTATTACATTAGTAACTGAGGATGCTTTCCTTAAGAAACTACTTCATCTCCCAATGAAGACTAGCTTTTGAGAGATTTCAGTAATTCAAAACAGAGATTTACTTCAAGCTTTCATTTGTATATCTTCGATAAGATTATTTTAGCTTCCTATTCCACTCTGTACTATACTGTCAAGAAGCTCTACTTCAAAAATTTAAGAACATTTCTCAACTACTTATTTATTCAGCCACATGCCAAAGCTCAATCATCATGTTATTGCTTTCCCATGTATACTCTTCTTATAATTCTGAAAACTTTTAAACTATTATTCATGCATTGAAGACATACAACTATCAGAGGAAGCAAAGCCATAAACTTCAGTTTCCAAGCCAGTCTTCATTATTCATAAAAAATAAGGAAATAAGTACTTAACTAGTTCTTAACTATTTAATGCCATGGATATTTAAAGCTGTGTGCAGACTGCTAGGTTGACAGACAAAAGGCAGTCTGAAGTCCGGAGTACAAATTAAGTACATATCCATCAATATTGTAGATCTACTGCTATGAACTCCATCTCCGGCAATCTCTTTTTCCCCATTTCTGCTTCTTCTTCTTCTTTTTTTTTTTTTTTTTTTTTTTTGTCTCTGTGTACTCCCCTGCCTTCCTTCTGCATTTCCCTTCCTCCCAGAGCCAGGCTTTATGGATTTTTTTATATATTGTTTCATACAGGTTCTGATACTCTTCTGTTAAAAGTACTGCCAAAGCTAAAAGACTGCAACAGTAAATGACACGTTTGCTCTCCCCTTTTCCTGTTGCAGATGCTAGAATGGTAATCACATATTTAATGCTGACAATGACAATACACCCGAATTTCAGAATTGGTCTATTCTCCAAATTGTTCATCTTTACAAAATATGACACTAAACTTTATTCTTTATTCCCATCCCACCCTAGATATAACAGCTAGCCCTATAGTTTTACCTCCAAAGATCATCACATATCAAAATGCATCAAAATAACAATTTTCAGCAGACTGTTACAGATAGACAGTTTAACTAGGAAGAGAAGTTCATAAGAACTCCATTTCACTGTCGTGACTGTGATATCTAATGTTTTCTGCATTCTGGGGAATATCATAAAATGAGGTATCAGTGAGAAAGAGGGTTTATACAGCGATTAGAAACGTGATGGAAGTATTCGACTGTTCATTACCAGATAGTGTTCTTTCTTTTTTTGTATTTCTTACTAGTCCTTGATGTTCAAAGCTACTAAAAAAAGCAACTATTTAACCAGTAAAATGTGGTCTAGAAGCGTAATATCAAGTATTTTTTTAACAATAATGTTTGTGAATATTTTTATGAATACAGATTCCTCTCCATTTCATTATTTTCACTTTTCTTCCTTTTTTTCTTCTTCATATTTGCTGCCTTCCTATTGTCTGTAATCACTATTCCCTATTTTTTATGCAAACCCCCTTTTCATCCTGTAGATACTGTTGCCTATACTGCCTTTGCAGTCTTTCTTCAATCTCACGTAAAATTGCTGTTTTTAAGATTTTTTAACAACAAAAACAACCCAAGTATTCAGCTTTGATAATTATCTTAATACCCTCCTGTCTCTCCCTTTGTTCAAATCTATAAAGATTAGCAGGAAAAATTAAATTTGTAGACATTTAGAAATTGTTTTTAAATCCTCAGATGTACCCATAAACATGCTGCATGGCCACAGATGTCCAGGTACAAAAGGAAATTTAGTATTACTTTAAAAATCAAAATATACTTTCCTACCAATTTGCAATGTAAATATCAGGTAACCTCCTTGCATTAAAACTCTTGTGATGACTGCAGTATTGCTCTTCATTCTTACCCAGAGGAAATACTGTTTCTGCCTGAGACAGAACAAACAAATACTTCTCATCTTACTTGACTTTTTAAAAGCACACACTCCTGGAGTTTCCCACTCCCTCTTATGCATGGTACTGGGGAATGGCAGAGCTAATCGAGCACTTCCTCTTCCCCTCAGGGCCCTTTATGAACAATTGACTGGCTCCCATTTTTATAATCCAGCTTTTCTAAATCCCTAATTAGAGACCCTACTTTGATGTGGGTATCTCAAAGCTGCTTTATAACCTATCTTTGTAATTTTGTCACTAATCTGCCTTCTCTACACCTATCCAAAACAATTGAACAAAAATGGAAAATAAACCTTCTCTAGCAGGATCACCACATCATACAACTATTTCAAGGGGTTTGAAACAAAACAAAAAAACCCACATGCTCAAAACTGAACCTCATACAAATGTTGAAAATGACACTTTTTTTTTCCTAATGATTTTGTTGCTCAATATGCAACTACACTGACAGTACCTGTCCAAAGACTGGTACTTCAAGAACGTATCCATTCTCCTTGGGAAACATACGCAGAGCTCAAGGACAGGCTCTGAAACCTGCCTTAAAATAACAACTGGCTTCAGTTTTAGCACATCAAAGTTTTCAAACCATCTCGCTTTTGTTTCCTTTGTGTGTGTGTAAACACCTTACTCTGCATACTGTGCTTACTTTCCGATGAACTGTGCTCATGACCACAAATAAAACACAATGAAAATACTAAAAGACAGCTTTGTGAAATTCAGAGCACCAGAATTCTCTTTAAAGCTTATAAAGAAAAAAATATAAAACCTAAGAAACTGTTTTCATGAAGAGAATAATATTTATTAAATTCAATCCCAAAACACATATGTTCCTGTACGGCATATATCCTTTGTGTTCTTTACAGCATCTCAGAGAGTTCAGAACATGCAATTGTTAAGAGAGAAGACATACACAATACCAAAGTATTCTCATTGCTTCCTCTCCCATGTAAAGCTGCTCCCAAACAGAACATTTTACTGATGTGCATTACAGCGAGTATCTTTCATTGGAAACACTTCAAACAAGGAAAATTCCACAAGAGAGAAGGCTACTGCCTAATACATTGCAGTGATATGACCTCTTGACCGCAAGTTTTTTGTATGTGTATCACAAAAGACTCTTGACACCTGTCATTTTCAGAGATTAATAAAAACATAAAAAAAAAAATCTTATAATAGTGTTTGAGCCGAAACAGGTGAAATCAGATGCACCGCAGTGAAGTACAGATATTCATTTTAACCCCTTTCCCTCTTTCTGTTTTAATTTTGGCTCGTTATTACAAATTCTTACACATGGCAGAGCTGCTGTATTAAAATTTCCCTCCTTTTTGAGCAGCTTCAGAACACAGTTCTAATTTACATTTAATAAGATACTCTTCTGTTCTATTAATTTAATATTCACAGCTACTCAATGCTTTCTACAGGTAATGGAAGGCATTCGTAATGGAAGAATTTCCCAGTAAGTACAATCCCTGTAAAACCAAAATCCATAATAAACAAATAATCTACCAGACCGTCATTATTTAAAGTTTTGAAAGATGGAGGGTTTTCTCTGTTTGTCTTTTTAGCTTTGTAAATATTTCTTCTGTTTTAGGGTAGAACTCTTCCCTTATATATTAACAAGGATGAGATTTTAAGCACAGTATATATAATATACTTTAGTATAAGTCAGTATATTAATAAGTTGGCATCTTTAAGTTACACATGTTAATACCACCTTTCTTCACTGTCTTTTCGTTTTGAATTTTACCACATGAAGTGTTTCATATCTACAAACCATCCCAACCAAGCATTTCACAACTTTATACAGGAAGAAAGGGAGACAATGAACCCCACAGCAAATCCAAGCTGATGAACACACAAGTTCTTCAGACTAGGAGAGGTGACACATCCCATATATCATGGCTGTGTGACGGGAAGCATTATACAGTTTCTGTGACAATGTTCACAGCTCCTACCTGATGTACTAACTTCATACAGACAAAGAACTGGGACAATAAAGCATATCACGCTAAAACTAGTGCTGTTCAAGAAGCGTTTAGATGAGATGCTAAGGGATTTGATTTAGTAGCTTAGCGGGTAGGGATGGTGGTAGGAAGATGGTTGGACTAGATAATCTTGTAGGTTTTTTCCAACCTAATGTATCTATGAATCTATGAATCTATGGAAAAAGAACAATATTAAAAATACACTTAAATCACTATCACATATATAATGCTATCGTAAATACTTCCACAAGTACATCCCGGTAAGTGTATTTAGGCAAATTTATCATTAGCACAATGTCTACTACTTACTGAGCATCAGAAAACAATGACAGCAATGGAAGGATGCAGAGAATACTGCAAGAATGCAAGAATGAAAAAGTGCTTCAGAAAACGTGATTCAGGCAAACATCTTCCCCTTCTCATTCAGCTCCTTACTCTCTCCCCAAGCTGGCCACTTGCCACCTAAAACCACTCCATCCTGAGCCCTGGCTGGCCTCTCCCATCTCTCAACTGCTTCCCTGCAATCTGTCAGTTCTTGCCCAACATGTCTGGCCACTCAAAAGCACATAACTCCTCCCCAGCTTTATTTTTATTTCCAAGATGTAATGGATGCTGTACAGCTACTTCAGACAACAGACATGGCCATGGCAGTGCTGGCCTTCAGTTGAGCAAATGCAGCAAGAGCAGCAATGGGATGAGATGAGATGGGGCCCAGCCACCTGTCTGCTCCTCACCATCTCAGGGGCTTCCACTGTGGGGATCTTTGCCCAACCTCGTTTCTTCAGGCTTCAGACTCTTCCTCCAAAAAAGAGACTGCTTGAAGACTTCCAGCCTCGCGGCCAACAGGAGGCACACAACACAGTGGATCTTTCCAGCAGCATGCTATTTCCTGCCAGCAGCCAGGCCACGCGCTTGGGAGGGACTGGCTCTCTGAGCTGCTCATGGACTTCCTAAGTATCTCCCTATGAGTTGCCTTTAAAAATACCTGAAAACCCACTTTTCAGTGTTTAATGACCCAGACACCAGATAAACCTCAGAAATTATGACCATCATTTGTCACATCAAAATAAGAAAGCAAATATAAATGGAACCTTTCAGATCTAGCAGGCGGGAAGCCGACACACGTTCTGAGGGTGAGTTTAACCAGCTCCGCAGCCTGGCCCACTAGCCACTAATCCACTCTTCTGTTTTTAAACCCCCTAACAGATCCTGAGCATGTTATGTGCCCCAATATATGTTTGTGTGTATATACAACAAATTCTTGTTTACTGAAATATAATTGTCTAAGGTAAAGATAACATATTATTAAAGGCTTATGGTATATTTATCAGGAGGGGAAAAAAAAGCTTCAGGAGAGTTATTCTGGTCCTGTCAACTGCTGTACATTTGATATGTTTCACACAGAAAGTCTTATTCAGTCATACAACAAGATGGGTTGATTTAAATCCAATGGTTTAAATCACCAATTTTAATCACAATTTAAGTGAGTAGGAATCCCTGATTTACATAGTAGATTTTTAATCTAGTTTGTATTTGCACTTTCCAATTGTTTGCCTGCCAAAAGTTCCCTGTCACCGACTCACTGAACCATGAAGCTATGCTGCTGCTCAATAGAACATGAGCTCTTATATTAAGTTAGTTGTTTCTTTTTGCTAATAAATCCCCTTTTTTTCCCCTTATATTTGAGCTTATATCCCCTTATATTTCTTATTTAGAAAATACTGCTCTCTTTAAATCTTGCTACATAGCATTGAGATGGAAATTAGATTCAAGATAGCATTCTAACACTGTTTTGTATCTATTAGGTTATGAAATTACCTAAAATTTAGTTATTTACTATACAAAAAAATATTTTATGCTAGTGAATGAAATGGCCAATAGCTTCTCATAATTAGAAGCTAAAGTGGCTAAGGAAACACAAACATACTTCCAAGGTTTCTAAGCTGCCACTAACACAATCTGAAGAAAGAAAACAAGTTAGACTGCTGTTTTAGTTACTACTGTTTTGTTTTTTTTTCAGTCTTGATTTAGTATGTCCATTGAGACAACAGAAATCTGCTCCTGTGCAGCAGAAATAAATTTCTGCAAAACAAAAAATCCAAACAGGTTAAATACTAGGATTCACTACTAAAAACATTTTAATGACAGATGCTTAAATGGATGACATGGTAACATTTTTACAAAGAGTAACTAGACTCAGAAACTTAGCAGGTCTTGCCTTGATTCATACAGCAATTAAAAAAGCAGAAGCCTTCAGATCATTGAAATGTGAAGACAATTCACTGATGAAACAGGCTTACAAAATGTATTTAAATTCTTATAATAGACTGTAGCAGTTTTAGAGCTATATAAGTATTTTCATCTTCAACTGTTAAGCTGGGCTATTTTGAATTTATTTTTTTTTAAATAATTTTTAAAGCTATAAAAATGTTTACTGCACACTGACTTGGAACTGAATCATCATGAAGTTTGGAAATCTAAAGCCTAAAATATAATAGAAGTTTCTTCTTTAAAGAATCCTGGCAGTGAGTAGTGATGTTTTAATTCATCTCACTGTGCTGAAAAACAGAAAAACATGTGCTGTATGAAATTTCACTAGTCTTACCATGCAGTTAACTTACTTACTGCTAAGTTGTGTACGCATTAAATGAACTATCTATATAAATAACGATGAAAGGATGGGTGTGGGAGATTGAAAGTCATTAATTGTATCTCCTGGACTTGTGAAGTAACAATGCTACATGTTAAATATAACGTTTGTCTTAAGTATGAGTTCATACATTTTATGTCTATGAAATAAAATCCTTAAATTACATATTTAAGAAAATACGCAGGCTTTTATTCCACGACTCCTGTTAAGTTATTACTTTTGCATCAGTGGAGCTCTTTAACTATATGCTTATTTTTAGGAATGTATTACATATTCTCTATTAAACACAGCAGATAAACATGTGCTTATGTCCACTTCAATTAAGTAGGCTTGTTGCCTAAAGCACTTTTCAGTGTAAATTTATTGTGTTAAATGTATGTTTTCCTTGTGTTGACTTCTATATTTCTACTGCTTTTGCTGCACAGAACAGTTAGCTGGTGTTAGCTGACACTAGCTATCCAAGTCTAACCTTAAAGAGTACTGGTCAAATTCAAAACAAATCCATAGTGACAAAGCACTGATAGCAGCCTTCATCTCAACAGTATTTTTTGTACAATTTCACTTCAAAACTAGACTCTTTAAAAATTGGATCATGGTGTTTTTAAGGCCTGAGAGCATTATCCATATTTTTTCATCTAAGTACTTTGTGCAATGCATACTATAAAGACCATATAATACACAGTGTATTTTTCTGGAATTAATAACATTTGTGTTTACCTTGCATTTCTCAGAGACCTGCCACATCAGATACATAGTGCTTCCTAATTTATATTTTGGATTGTTAATACTGATTTACTTGAATTTTCACAGTAAGAGAGACTCAGGCACTGCGATTATACTTCTAAGTATAATTTTGCTCTCAGCCTAAGCTTATCCTCTTTTGTTTCACTGAGCATAGTACTGGCACTCAATGAAGTAGCATGTTCGTGCAGCATTTTTTTCCATAGAGGATGCAGCGCAATGCTTTCTCCATGTGAAGAGAGTTCAGCAGCTGCAGCAGGCAAGGACGAGTGCCCACAGCAAGAGGGGGCAGCGACCAACAGAAAAGGACAGGCATCAACGGGCACCCAGGCTGTGAGCATGGAAAGCTGGAGCTGCAAAAATGCAAACGTTCAAGAAAGAAGGATGAGCTGGGTTGTAAGGAAGTGGGGATATCATTATTAGAAGGAATGTCAAGTAAGGCAAGAAAGAGAGATAAGAAATGAAATGCAGGAGCGTCATCTGTGGGAAGGTCTGTCCTGGGTGCACTGCAGGTCACAAAGGCTGCCAGGCTTAGAACAAAGCGGATGCTCCTAACCAAAGTGTTTACCTTCCCAAGGGGCTCCAAAGCTTTTTAACTTTCAGTTCTCACCCCACAATTTACAATCTTTCTCCCGGTCTCTGCCTACCTCAGGCCCCAGTACAATTCTTAGTTCCTCATCCTTTCCCATCTAATCAGCCACTGTCGCCTTCTCTTCTGCTGTTGAATACAATAACTCTATTCTTTTTCTATGGATCAATTACAGAAAATAATTTTAAATCTCTAACTTTCACGAGGCATTTACTCACTAAAACGTATTTAAGAAACATTAATATTGATTGTCATTGAAACCCACAAGGCCATTTTTCTTCTTCATTTTCAAAATCACCAGGTATGCTAAGCATATCTCTCAGTAACTATCACGTTGGAGTGATTTAATGGAATTTTAGGGATTCATACAAAGTAGAAGGGAATAAAAAAGAATGCATAAATTTACCCATTATCTTTGTTTTTCTCTGTTAAGTCAATGCTTTAGGATATAGAGCACAGTACAGATTTCATTTAACATTTCTGAGTTATGTCTCTGAAATTTCAAAAGGTATCTGTGAGTTTGGCGGCAAGTTTCTAATTAATCTTAAAAAACTCAAGAAACGTTTAAGACTAAATGGATAAAGGCTAATGTTAAAGACATTTCTAAAAGAAAAGAAACGCATTAGGTACATCACGACCGCACATAATTTAGATAAATTCTACCATCTTCACAGATGTACTTGGAAACAACTACACAACTGTCTGTTTGTCAAATGCTGTGACTCAAGAGCAAAACTCTCTTGAAGTTTTTCCTGAACAGTGTTGGAACTTTCAATGAATCCACAATTCAAAGCTTCTGTTCTGATTTTCTGAAGACTTCTGAGAAATGCTTCAGACCTGATTAAAACAACTTAAATTTCACACAATTAATGTTAATGATGCATTTACTTCACATCAGTTATGCTAAGACTACAGAATGAGAAGATTATATCTACGTCCTCAACTGGAGCTAAGCTCACTTAGGAAGCACTGTCATCCACTACACTGACAGTCTGCTCTATGAAGGAAGAGGAGCAAATCCTGAATATCATCTGTTCCACATTTCAAGCTGATGACAATTTCCTGTCATGACTACTGGCATGTTAAAACACAGGAACTGAACACAATGAAAGATTTCATTGTTAACCTTATTTAGTTTATGAAGATAAATCTTGAATTAAGTCTAGGTTCCTTATGGATTTTGTTGTGATTTATGAGAAAGAGAAGACAGGTGGTCCTTGGACATTTCTCTTGTGGAAACGTCTAAGAAAGCCTTGAAGAGCAACACAGAACGTTCTGCAGGAAAAAGAAGAGGGTCTGAAAACTCGAAACAACCTTTTAGGCAAGAACAACTTTTACACAAGAAAAAACTGGTTCGAAAGCTTGTAGGAGGTCTCAGGAAAAGAAAAAAAAAACAGATGTACAGGTTTGGAGTGTACCCAACAATGGATATCATGTTCTGTATTTTAGGATACAGTAAAAAAGATTAATAAAACAAAACAATAAGTTTATTATTGATAGGATACCTGGCGATACGACATCCAGAGAACAGCAATCTTTCCTTCTTCTTTTCATTTTGAAAAAGAATTTCAAAGGAAAGAGTACTCTGAAGTGACAAATTACTTTACAGCATGAGGGCTTTTAAATGTGAATACTAGCAGTAGAGCTTAAGCTAGATTTTTGCAGTATGGAGAGGAAGCAACTGATGAACCTTAAAAATTTAAGTATACACAAAGAACATACATACCAAAGTAAGCCACGAGAAATTAAATGGACTCCCCTGGAACGTCTCTGCATACATCTTGACTAACAAATTAGATTTATTTTTAATTATTATTATTTATAAATTTAGCACATTAAATTTCACATGCTTATCCATATAAATTAAATGTCATGTATGCATATTTTAATATCCATGTTGAATATTACCATTTACATTAAAATTTGAACAATTATGATCAGGCACATTAAACATAAACTACACTCCAAAATACAGCCAAGTCAGTAAAAGGATCTTTTCACAACTAAGAGGAAAATATTCATTGAACCCATTTCCGTGGCTGCAGCATGAGCAAAGAGAAATCACAGAATCACAGAATGGCATGGTCTGGAAGGGATCTTAAAGATCATCTAGTTCCAACCCCCTGCATGCAGAAGAACCTGGTCTTGAGTGTCTTTGGGGCACCCAAACAAACTGCTTCAACTAGGTTAGTGGGTACTGCTGGCTGTCACAGACACAGCCCAGGGCAAATCACAGAAATCAAACAATATGGGTAAATATTCAGGAGTTGAGATTTCACCAAGTCCTACTGTACGGGTACAACTTAACAGTGCACGAACAAGACAGACTTAAAGTTACCCCACGGAAGTTTCTTCTCTTCATCTGATTAAGACCCTACTTCACCTAGGCAATCCACAGGCTTTATATCACAACCTAAATCTGAACTCCTGAAGTATGTTTCTAAGTATCTTTCGAATGAAGTTGGCATCACCCTTATTAGATGGGACTGTGCACTAATTCTGACATCTGCATTTCCAGTTATTTGGTCTATGATTACATCTACTCTGAGATTAAAACATCCAACATCTCTAAACATTTATTACACATATTAAACTCCAACAGACACAGAGAGACTGCACTTCTTTAAGTAAAAGATGCTACAAGATTCACAGGCATCAAGCTGGACAGTCAAAAATGCACAGAAGCAGAGTTTGTGTGGCCCAGAGAGACAGACCAGAGAGGGTAAAGGGGAAGGGAACACAAAGTGAAGGGTAGGATAAAGAAGCAAAGGCAACAATGACAGATAAAAAGCCAGCAGAAAGAGTGAGGAAAGGAAGACCCAGCGGAAGAAGAGCCAAAGCCAGCAGGTGGAAGGATGCATTGGGAATAAGAAGGGATAATCACTTTACAGGTTTTAAATAAATCCTCAAATTAATGAAACAAATAATAACCTAGAGGTCAGTAATACAAGCATATGTGGCCTCTTATTCAAAGCAACTTACTCTGGGCAATATTCCATGACTACTACAGACCATATTTGTTTTGCTACTTCGTCTTTAAAATACAACCTCAAGCTTAAATTATTCTAAACAGCAACTATTATATAAACACTTCATTCTATGTAAGCTAATGATAAACATTCACTGAAGGATTGAACTGTGCCATAGTTGCAGAGCTTCCATACAAAGTAATACAAAGTGATGGCGAAGTAATTGTGAGCGTAGTATGCATGCTCATGGATGTAAAATCCACAGATACTGATTCTCTTACAAAGAGAGCTGCCCACACTAATTCCTACAAGTCACACTTAGCTTAAAGACTGTAGCAGTTGTGTTGGAGAAGATGTATAGAACATTTGTTTCCTCAGCTGAGTGGCACACTGCAGGATATTTTACATTTTCAG
>JALIRH010000001.1:14871966-14884466 GCA_023055505.1 Callipepla californica brunnescens
TCACGCACTCGCGGGTTTAGCTTGCAAAGCGCAGGGAGTGAACAAACAAACACGTAAGGCAGCTGACTGCTACCATCTCCGCTTCTCAGGTGGAAACAGTGAGGCGTGGTGCCGCTGGGACACACCTCCCCGCAGCTCTGCTCAACAGTCACGCGCTCCGAATTTCTGAAAAATCAGCTGCAAAGGGATTCGTTTAAGGATCGGGATGGCAGACGGGGAAACTGAAATAGGTTTCTTCTATTTCAGCTGTAATGTCACCAGCCAGGCAGGCTTCCCGTGCTTGAATTTAGACTTTCTCCAATCATCCACTCAGATTTTTAAAAAGCCCACAGTGAAAAAGAAAAAAAAAAAAGACCATTAATCAAGAACAGTTCTAGGGGCACATCAGGACTTCAGCAAATTACATTCCGATATTTTA
Organism: Callipepla californica brunnescens; assembly: GCA_023055505.1. Taxonomy (NCBI): domain Eukaryota; kingdom Metazoa; phylum Chordata; class Aves; order Galliformes; family Odontophoridae; genus Callipepla; species Callipepla californica. The sequence continues at coordinate 14,872,385 of JALIRH010000001.1, forward strand.
GGCTATTTTCAGATCCCTAATAAATTAAAGATTAGACCACGGATGTGCCCGCACTTGGAAAATCTGCTTTACCTTACAGCTTCAACATCTGTTAATTTGGTAACACCTGCTCTGAAAGCCACCTGACTGAACCTAATAGAATTCTGTCCCTTTGGAGCTTCTAATGCCAAAGCCTGCGATGCTTCCTCGCCCTTTGAGAGGGTCCTTTTCAATTTTAACTTTAGTTTGAAATAACGAGGAAGAAATATTTCTTCCTAACAGGACACACGGTCAGTTAAAGCAACAATAAGAGGTTTTAAATTTAAGTTACATATTGTCAGTCTTCTTTATGAATCCAGCTTTCGCTACAGGTGTGGTAGTTTGGAATGTTTATATCAGCTTCCAATACGGACTACCTGCAGAGTATGAGAAAGCTCATCTGACCCTCCAAGGAGTAAAAATGCAAGCTCCTACCTGGTTCAGCAAACAGAACTACTCTCCAACATATGTGAACATAAGTGTTTTGTTAACATCGAAGTTAAGACCTCACATAAGAAATAAATAAAATAAAAAAATACCCCATTCTTCGCCTCCTCCTTTTTCAATAATCGGAACATTAAAACATGCAGGAAAGCAAAACTTCTACATCTTTCTTCCATCGTCAGGGTAATATGACGGCTACCATCATGTTTTTGCTTTTGTACATCTTTTTAATACTATGTATTGATGAGATGTTAATGGTAAGTGATCTGCTGGAAAAAATAAACTGCTTTGGAAAAATAATCTTAAACACAGTCAACCGAAACTGCTTCTTACCAATAAATTCCCATAAAACATTTAAAAAGATTATCTTGGTAGAACTGACTTAATGAATACTCAAAATGCAAGCTCAAATCTACCCTGTAAAGCAATCATGGTTTTTAGCAACTATTTTGACCTTAGTGACATAAACAATTAATTCTACAAACTTAATATCAAAATAAAATTCTACATCTAATGCAGAATAATCTGTCAATGTATTTAATCACGGAGATGCTTTTCCCATGTATTATACATTCTAGCATGTAACACTGATTTTAACAGACAAGGGAAAAAAAAATGAAAGTGAATAACGGAGTATATGAATGTATATACATATAAAAATCTGAGAGAGGATGACATAAGCCAAAATAAGCAGAAGAAACGAGTCTGAGCAGATAACAGTTAGTATCACATAATAATAATAATAAAAATCTACGTTCACCCTAGCAGTATTTACAAATTGATAAATATCGACAGTAAGATAAAAAGTTGCTTACGCTCTAGTCATACATCTTCAAAGCCGACCTGATGACTTGTGACAGCACCCAATCCATTTATCACCGAGAATGTATTACAATATATTACAGAATACTGTCATTCTCTCTTGATACATCGGTGAGGAGTAAGCACCCGATTTAAGGCAAACTTCTCACCTCTACTTAAAAGATCGCAACAACACAGTTCATCAAGCCAGTAATAGGACTGTGCAAACTGCACATAATTCCATCTAATGAAGTTTATTATTTTAGCCTATATACTGTATTTAAAGCTAGTGATTTGTGACCATGTGCTTAAAGAAGATGCTTGAACAAGACTACATACAAACTGAAAGGTTTAGGTTATCCCAGTGGTTTTTCATACGTAGCCTGAAACATCTTACACATAATTCTGCCCAGAACACATTCAAGCCACACTGTAAACTTTCTCTGTAATTTTACTCAACCCCTATGGCTACTCTCAGGTGTGAGCATCGCTTTAAGGGGCTGCCCAACCGAAGGAAATGTTCCTTTCCTTCTTGTGGAGAAAGCTGTCAAAAACTTCAGCTGTTTATTTGAAGGCCCACATAAAAATGACTTGGAGAACCCAAAGGAGGAATGTTAAACTGTGACATCAGTAAATTATATCTTCCGCATATCTAAACAATAAAGAATCTTTAGAAAAATAACTATAGGTACTTTGGGGTTTACTCTGTTTTGCAACGTGTCAAAGTTTGTCTGGTAAGCCGCATTTAAAAAACAGCATTTGAGAGAGTTAGTAACGAGACAGCAATAAAAATCATGTTTCAAAAGACACTGGGTCAAAAGCAAGGGGGGGGGGGGGGGGGGGGGTTAGAACAAAAGCAGCATAAAGCTATGCCCATTCTCTAAAGGACTTCATACTGCATGTTTACCAGATTTTATGTTTCACATCAACTTTTTTCTTCTTCTTTTTTAAGAAGGATTTATAAGCCCAGCTCCAGTTGTATTTACATGCTGTGGTGCAGACCCTGTCATAAAATGCCTCTCGAGTCCTGTTAACTGCACCCACGGTTTTACTTTGCCCATCTCCTTATTTAACATCTAGTCACAGTTTTGATGAAAAGACCCTCGCTTCTGAGCCTGTCCCCTCAGAACCTGTCTGTTATTGCTGCCCAACTGGATATTTTCATCTGCAGCTGTTGTTCTCTGTGGTCTCTGCTATCTGCAGGTATGTGTGGCTGTGTGGAAAAACGGACCATGACTGCTGGTCTGAGTAACATGGAAGTGGGACACTACTGCTATTTTTGTGCTTTCAACTGCTCCCCTACAATTCAGACCTCTATGCATTTTTAACCACTAAATGCACCCGTGATCAAGATTTTAAAATACCGCTATAACCTGAACACCTGGACAAAGGTGACAGCATGCTTTTCAAGGCAAACACTATTAAATTACACATGCAATTTTATATATTTTACGTAATTTCTTCTCAATACAGTGCATATATGTACACTGTGTATATGGAGATAACACTGACATGTCTGCGTGTGAACTGCTGGAACTCGATGAAGACACCGAACGCCTTTCCTCAGCCCGTGCCACTGTCGGAGCAGAGCACGCTGGCACTCGAAGCAAGGCACAGATTTAAGCCTCAGCAACCCCTCATATTTAAATCTCCAACTATTTAATTCTCCCACGTTCTCTGTCACCGTGTAAAATATTCAACTATAAAAGCAGCCGGGGTGCACTGCTCAATTCAGCACCGAGAATGATTCAATTTTAAGAGCCACGGTGACCTGTTATTTCAGAGGCCCGTACACACGCAATTTATCTCTCACGTCTCAACGCGTTTCTGTAGAACGGGATTCTTAACAGCATTTGGTCTGACGTGGGACAACTTTCCTGCCACTAAGCCAACGAGCAGCCGGTGTGGTGACGAAGCCCCCGGGCACAGCACAGCCGAGGGGCGATGCGGGGCACCGAGGGGCTCCGGTCGGGGCCAAGGGGGAGTGGGGGGCATGGGGGTGGGGGGGGGGGCTGCCTCCTCCTGGACACTGTGGGACTGCGCTCGGTTTCGAAGGCAACGTTAAGTCACAAGGGTGAACGGAGCGCATCCCGTTTCGAGGATGCCGGTAAGCAGACAACAGGTTAACGTGACGCTTCTAGCCAGAGCAGCTACCGACTAACTTAAAAGAAAGAAAAGCGTTTTCCGAGCGAGCCGGGCCGCTTCCCAAGGCGGCAGCCGGCTCCGAGCGCACGCACTCCTTACGGGGCGCTCCCGCCGCCCGCACCCCGCCCGCCGCCGCTCGGGCCGCGCCGCGCTCTCGCAGGGAATGTGGCCCTCTGGCGGAGGGCGCCGCGCCGCGCCGGCCCCACGCGGGACCGCGCCGCCCGCAGCTCGCCCCGCGCCGCACCGCAGCCCGCCGCCGGCCCGGCCCCGCGCCGCGCTGCCCCTGGCCGGCCCTGCCCCTGCCCCCGCGGGGCCGCCCCCCACCGCCGCCGCCCCGCGCTCCCGGGGCTCGTGGAGGGCGCGGGGCGGCGGGAGAGCCGGGGCCGCGCGAGAGCAGCCGGCGCGGCAAACAAACTTACCTGCTGTTGTTGCAGATGCAGCAGTTCCACTGTGCTTACTTCAGTGCTCGTGTCACCACTTGATCTTCCATCTCTGCTGCCAGCATCTAATTGGCTGCTTAGAGTGCTCATTCCATTTTGATTCATTGAACTGTTGCTTATTGTCTCTGTCGCAGATTCCTGCATCATGACTTAATACCTAAAAGTGATTAAGAAGTATCAATTAACACCGCGTTACACCTTCGCACTTCCATTATCGAGATGTCCCTCTCTGCCAATTACTGGCGGCATCTTTCGGAGCAGGGAGAGCCTCGCGGAGCCATTTACCACCGAGCGTGGTCCCAACTCTCCTTCGCACAGATACTAATCACCGGAATTATGGTTTCTATAAGCAATCCTTGCGCGGTTCCATTTAACAGCCAAAATAACACGCCGTGCGTGCAGCATGGTCAATAGCACTTAGGAACGACCACATTTTAAAGTCTACCTATAAAACCGGTTTAAATGAAGGCACGACTGCACGCGCCGCTCTATATTTCCTATTATCCAGCTTTGACAACCATGGATGACTATACAGCCTTCTTTAAAACACTCGCTATCTTGATTCTGTCAGAATTTTACAGCGTATCTTATGCGAGGCTGTTGTTTAATGATGCACAGCTAATCATACAAAATTAAAATTTTGTAAGGGTGTTACAAATCATATGGCATCAACCAATGATAAATAGTATAATGGGCTTCTCCTTTTTTGTGACTAAATAAAATTTTGCCTCGGAGGCATTTTAAGAAAAAGCTCCTGCTGCAAACACGTCAGATATTGCCTATTTTTTTAATCAAACGGCTGATATTCATTTATTTTTCTGACATTTAAAACATTTAATACTGTCCTTCCTGGGAAGTAATTAAGCTTATGCATGAGCAGCAATCAAACTGTTCACTTGAAGATGACTTAAAACTCAATTTTAACATAGGCAAATAAATGAAAGATATAAAATTAATTTTCCAGGCATGTATTAGATATGAAAGCTGGAAATAAAATCTATCAAGAATATCACTAATGATTGTGCTAAAAACAGCATAAATTATGCATATTACCTTCTCTACAGTAATAAATGTTTTATCATTTTCACTGCATAAATATACTGTACTTTCAGGATAGCAATGAGATGTCCTGCCAAGATCAGTTGAAATCTTTGCAGTAAATAAAGAAGCGGCGTGCCCTCAGAACCAGCAGCTCGAGGAGCATTTTGTATCAGTAATACGGAAAGGTCAGGTCCTGCTCTCAGAGCCACCCAAGTCCCATCCCGCTCCGGCGGCGTCAGCATGCACCTCACTGCCTTTGTCACCGCACGGACGCACCGAGTCCCCACAACAACCTCGACGGTGCTACGCTGAAAGATACCTCTGAAGCACGCGCGCGTGAGGTGTAAGCAAACAGCACGAGAAGCATCGCCGCCGCTCTGCCTCATTACTGAACTTAGGGATTCGCTCTCTTGCAAAGTGCGCACGGCATCCCTTCCGAGCAAGAAACACAGGGAAAGAATGACTGCAACTTGAACCGTGCGCGTGGGATATAAATCAAAACGCCGTGTAAATCACCACGAGCCCCTGAGATAAACTGCGAGAGTGGTGTCATGCGAAGAAAGTTGAAACAGCAAAATGCAAGTTGCTCGAAGATGCTCTGGTCAAAAATAAACAAGGTGCCAGAAGCCCAAACGCAAATGCAGTTGGCGTTAAGGGCGGGCAGCTGTTACACCGCAGCAAACAACAGCAGAAACAGATGTGTTTGTGGACAAACAGCCCTCCCGGAGCGCTCCCACCACCATCAGCTAAGAAAAATAATAGAAATGGAATATGCGATACACATGGTGATGAATTTTACAAGACAAAAACAAAGCTAATACTCTTTTCTGAGATTAGGCAGCTAATAAGTATTCAAATTAGGCATAAATTTTACATGTACAATGTTTAAAATATTCAGAGAAAAGGGTCTGATTGCCCTTAGTAGTGATATGAAAATTCTAATGCGGGTATTCCGCAACGGTGGGAGCAGGCATCCCTCTCAGATTTTTACAATATTTACTTTGAATAAAAAGACGTGTATATCATAGTGGGAATCTATTTAAAACACTTCATCTACTGTATCGTTACAAGGATTTGGAAATTCGGGAAATCCAAACATTAATCCTCTTTTAGTCAAACAAAGATTTAGCCAACGGACAGGTTCATCTTTTAGAATTTCTCTCGTCAGACAATAACAGCGGTAATTCAGCCCAGCGACATCAGAAGGGCAAAGGGGCGCACACGACAGTTAACCAAAACAGTAGAAAACACCCTTAAAATTTCACACACACACAAAAAAAAGTAAAATCCCGGGTTTTTACATCCCCCTGCCTCTTTCATCACAATTAGCAGAGAAGGGTTAAACATCTTCCAGTTCATGTTAACCAAGGGGTTTTATGTCTTGTGGATTTTGTATCCTTGCAAAGCCCTAGAGTGCAGTTCGGGCTCTGCATTTTAAGTTAAAGTGTCTGTGAGCCAGCAGAACCGGGCTTAGCATAACGTGGCCAGTAACAGTGCTCCGGCAATAGGAAACAACAGATCCAACCCAACCCCTACGCAGAGAGAGAATCAAACACCAACCATCAGTACTGAGGGTAATTCATTTGGCAGCAAAGGGGAGGAAATACTGAAGTGTTTGTCTGAGGAAGAAAGAGTCTCCAGAATTTCATGTTAAAAATGAAATGCTTTTCTATTTTTAAAAGGGTATTTTTAAAAGCAATACAGAAACTTTGGCTCGAGGAATGCCCTGGGCTGGTTGTCCACAGACTCCTCACTGCTATCCACTATAGAAGGGCTGCTGAAAAAAAGCAAGGGCACAGCAACATTCCCTTACCCTTTCTTTTCTCTTACAGACACACACATCTGTATGCATCTGTGTGTGTGTACATACACGTGCACGTATGTGCACATACAGGATCAACTCTACCCGCACAAATGAATGCACTGAAAACGCCTACACGAGGACCATCTCTCGTATCCATATGTCAGTAATTTCAGTTATTGGTGAATCATTTTCAGTTACAGTTTGAACCTGCAGCAGTTCATTAAGCCACTGATGTACTTTTTCTTGCTTTTATAGCAGGAGCATTGGCAGTCATAAATAAATACGCATGGAATAAGAATACAATAGCTGCCAGATATTGAGACAGGAAGTTCAGTATTCCAAACAGGACAAGGAAAACAACAACAAAACCCACAAGTCTCTGTTGACATACATTTCCACACATCCACACTTCCATTCCTTCTCTTTTTCCCCTTCCACACTCCCTGCCACCTGTGACCATGCTCACGCAGGCAGCACCGTGCTGCAACGACTCCCCAGGCCCTGCTGCCAAAGGGCAGCGAGAGCTCTGCTGCCTGGTGCTTTAAACAAAGCTATGGGGGAAATGCCCGGTGCTCTCTACAAGAGAGAACACACCGCTGACGATTTTAGCGTGTGGTCGCGCTGCAGGTTGCGTGTTTAATTCTGCCAGGGTGCACCGAGGCCAGCAGAGGAATGGTATGGCCCCACCAAGTCGGGAACCACAGCCTGACTCCTCGTCTCGCAAGTTGTCTGCGTGTGTGCGCACGTGTGCACGCGCGTGTGCTCCAAGCTGGCACGCCGCGGTGCAGATACTTATTCTCTACACCGCTTCCCTTCTGAAACATTAAACTGACACTGGAACTGACTGCACAAGATTGCATTTTCTCTTCCTAAACAACTTGAATTGAAAGGTTACTTAGTGTAACAATATTTACTTGCAGAATTGTGTTGTTACCAAGGGTATAATGGATGGTGGCTATGCAGGTTTACGCAAGAATGAGTGAAGCATGAGGCATTAGCCATGTGTTTGACATGTTTCAAATTGCTATAATCCAGCATTAAACACACCCAGCAATTCATGCCATTTCTTGCAGCCATAATCTTGAATAAAGCGTGCACAACCACTTATTATATAAATTAGTATATGACTCCCTGTTATAGTCACAACAGTGCTTTTGTGTTTATTTTGCATCAAGATGTGGTCTTTTATTTGTACAAATAGCAGGATACAAAGCCGGAGCTCAATTAGAGCCCCTCACTTTATGACAGGGTGTGCTGAGAGCCTGCCCCATTTGGTCCCTCCCCACAAGGCGCGAGCGGTGGGCACAGGACTCCTCCGGGCCCCAGGTGTCGCGGGTCGGGCTCCCACAGGCCGCAGGGCTCCCACCCGTGTCCCGCAGGTGCCAATTTTGGCACAGCCGGGTGGTCAGGGCCACAGTGCAGCCCAAGCTCCCTCCTGGAGGCCACGCTCTGGAGCTACTCCTCATCGCTTTAGGCCTAGCAATGGCAGAGCGCTGACAGACACTTGAGGCTGGTGCCCTGCTGTCTGTTCCTGCGAGGGACCCCGTCCTTGCATCGAAGGAGTGGGAATTCCAGTTAAAAAGTGTCCTGCTCATGACTTGTCAGTACTTCAGATGTGGAAACCAGTAGTAGTCCCCACAAGCACAGGTGAAGAGGCTCCTGAATCAAAGCAGCCCCCACACACCCGCAGCCTAGTGCTGAAGTGCTCGCTTTTGTTTATATACAGACAGCACACGCGTATAGCATGCAGCATTAAGTGCCATCCTCTTCTCCACTTTACACTGTGACACTTCCCACAGCACAGCCTAAAATCCTGCCTTAAAAACTTGACTATGATGTAGAAGTGGAGGTGAGGAGTAAGACTTAAATAATGGTAACTTCTGTGCTCTGCTGGGATTAATTCATCATTGACACAAGGCACAATGCATCCCAAGCCTTGCACTGGTATGTTAAAAGTCCTTAATACTTAAGATTGCCTAATAAATCAAAATGCCAAATATGAAGGACATCGCTGAATGTGAGAGCAAAAAATTAGACAAGCTTAGAAAATATTCATATATGTGTGTTTTTTTTAACTTTATCTAAAAGAGTTAGCTCTCAAAGCTGGAGTTAAGCAGAGCTATAAATTACCCCACTGCACATTTTTAAATACGTATGTAAATTAATACAACTGAAGCACTAATTAGGTCAACTGCTATTGAAATACTGTCAAATAAAGTACCTATGTAAACAGGTTTCATATATTGTTATAAACTTGAATAGGGTTTCCCTGTAAAAAATGTATGGTCTGCTCAAATCTTGCGTGGAGTGGTATTTCAGGAAAACTAAACTTCCAGTCGTGACTGCAGTGCGTATCTCAGCACCATCAAAAAGAACACGTATCATATCTGCCTTAGGAAGCTGGCAGCATCTCTGACCCAAAAAACCCTGAATTTTCACAGTAAAAAATAATTTCTTCAAAGCCAGCTAACCAGTTCACTATTGCAAACAGCCTAATGAATGAAGATGGCAGTTGTGAGTGAAGTAATGGTTCAAAATGGCTAAAAAGCGCACTAATGGGATAGCTGTATGTGGATCACGAACCAAAGAAATGGCACTGTAAGGAATTCAGGCTGCATCCCTAAACTTTTCAGTGGGCACTCACACAGTGGGTCACTGAAGGCCATTTTGAACATGCATTCAGTAGGAAATTGACAACAGGAGTTTTACAAATTGCCCCAGAGGAGACCTCTTGATGGCAGAGCAGATCCAGCAGCAGCTCAGCTGCTGTGCCAGGTAGGGCGAGGGGACCCTCCTGTTGCTCGCTGTGTGACAGCCATGCTCGGCAGGCAGGAGAAGATCTCAAGAAATCAGATGAATTTGTCTGCGCTGAAGTTAGCTTTCACTGACAATACAAACATCACCTAAAATACTCAGCTCATTATGATAAGCCACAGTTTTACCCACTGTCTGTGTATCACAGTATGGTTATACATCATATATAAATGAGCATCCTTTTATCTGATGGCTGTCACAAACTGCTGGATAAAGGTAGCGAAGGTGGAGCAGTGCATTCACATTCAGTCTCAGACTAAACACTACCTTGCGCTACAGCACTTGGATCTCCCCCTTTCATGCCACAGCAGCTCCTCAGGACTAATTAAATACTAGGTTAGCGCTGAGCAGAGTCGTGTATCTGCCTTCCAAAATTCAGGAATATGTTGTCGCACTCACCCAGGTATTAAACAACAGCTCACTTCCCCCAGCAACAATTGATGTCCAACCGCTACTTATTTTCACTTGGTGGGAAGAAAATCCCTAAGAAGGCCAGGCCAGAGTTATATAGTACTGCACACAGTGTTGTAAAATGTGCACCTTACACACAGGACAGTGGCAAAATCCTGCTGGATTGAGAACCTCCAGTCCACACAGAACTCAGCAGCCAATTTCAGAATGAGGTTCTGATTTGAGCAATGACAGCATGGGAAACCGCACCTTGGAAAGCAAACTCCTCTCAGCCCCTCTCCCTGTAGCTATCTCCCTCTCTTTCTCAGTCTTTAAAAAAGAAAAAAAAGAAGAGGGAAAAAAAAAAAAAAGCAGCTCTCCAAGCTCTTGAGAGTAGGGAGACTTTATTACAGTCAATGGAGAATTTAATAGTGAGAAAGCATTAGGGCAGTAGGAAATAATTAGAACTGTGAGAGCTAGGGAAGACCTGCCTAGCAGGCAAATTCCCTTAAAAAAAAAAAATAAAAAGAAAGAATGAAAGAGAGAAAGAAAGAAAAAAAGAGAGAAAAGAAAAAAAGAAATAGAAAAAAAGAAAAGGCTTCATATAAAGTCTGCAGGGTTTACAAACCACAAACCCAGGGCCAACTTTTTACACTTTTTTTTTTTTTTGCAACAACCTTTGCTTCTGTTCCGCTTGCTCAGATCCAGGGTTGTCGGGACAGTGCTGTCTCCCCACAGCCTTTGTTTCACCCTGTGCCTAGTTCACTTCTGTCCCAGGCTCAAAGCTTCTCCTCACTACCCCTTGAGGGTTTTGGGTTTTTTTCCCTTCTCCATAAACTCTTTTTTTTCCACAGAACCCCTTTCTAGATTTAAGCATTTTCTACTTTCAGGGTCTCCTTTTTTTTTTTTTTTTTTTGGAGCAAAATGTGCCTTTAATTCTCCTCTTTGCCGGACCCACCCTTGCCTTCCCATTGGAAGGCCCATAAGAGAGGTGGGACACCAAAAGAAATTTCTTTTATGGGATCCAACTTACAGAAAGCCTGGATAAGCCTCATGGAGGAGTAAAGCGGAAAGAGTGTATTTTTAAGGTGAGCCCAGAAGAGCTCTCACGCCAGCTCTCAAAGCCGCAGCCAGTACGACTGCATGTGTAGCTTTCATTGACTACAGACGGCTGGATCCCCAACGTTCTTCTACAAACGCAGTAACGTCTGAAAAGCCACGAGACTAATACCTGGCATGTGTAAGTTTTGCTTTCCCTCATTTTCTACGCTTTGATCTCCTACCTGACAGCCTCACGCTGATAAACCTGTGTTTACTAATAACGCATCCAGAGAAATAACCAATGCGGAAGATGTGGCACCAAGTAAGGTGCAGGTCAGCACCTATGAAGCAGTAACAGTGCCAAACAGTGCATCTCCCCCTCTGTACTTCTGAAACCGCCAGAGTGCAGAAATGTATATATCCCATACAGGTCAAAACACCTGGAATAGCAAACAGTCCTTTCAAACAATCCCAACTTTTAGCACATCTGAAGGAATAATTTATCGCTTCAGGAAACCCTGGCCCAAAACCTCAAGCTCAGCTCTGTCCTAGCAAATCTGAATCAAGAGCACTGCAGTTCCAACAGGCATGTCGCAGACACAGCCGCCACTAGCAGAAACACAGGCTTTGCTATCATTTCAGGAATACACACAGATATGTGCATCTCTTATGCTGGCTGGTTTCTGCAGCTAAATACTTGTTACATACATGAAGTGAACACAGACACACAAATAAGCAGAACATTGTTTAAAGCAACTGAAACAAAAATATTCTTAAAAAACGGAGAGTTGGGAGGAATTGTTCAAACATCTTTCCCATTTTCTTTGTAGGGGCTGTAACTTTATTCAATCCTTCATAAATACGTTTTGCCATAGAAAAGACTCCTCTCCAATTGGAGAAGTTAATTACATTAATAAACTGGCAAGTCATTTCTGAACACTACGCTCTCAGACTGCTGAAAAGTACCCTATCTTGCTCAGGATTGCTACATGATCTGTAAAAAAAAAAAAAAAAAAAAAATGTTTAAATTATTACAGCCCACGTAATTGGGATTAACTAAGCTAAAGAGGAAGGAACTACTGTACGTCTGCGCTTACTATGACAGCTAGGCTCTCTGAAAAACACCTCTGCCCCTATCTAAAGC